>SNQJ01S0202398.1:8408-25176 GCA_010110895.2 Picea sitchensis | reverse complement strand
TTCCTTCTAGTAGCCATAGCCATATTTTTACTTTCAACATTTATTGCCACCCTAAATGCATTCTCCAATGATTTGGGTTCCTAAAGGAGAACCTCATGTTGAATGTTGTCCTTTAAAGCTCCTATCAATACATCAATCAAGTGCTCATCTGGAATATCTATCACCTTTATATTCAATCTTTGGAAGTTCTCAATGTGCTCTGTAACTGAACCCTTTTGCTTGATATTTATCAATTGGATAAAGAATGTATTGCTCCTTATATCCTCATAGTGTTCTATCATTTCTTCCGTGAAAATTGTCCAACTGACGAGCGATTTGCGAGAACAAAGCCATCGATACCATACAAATTGATTGGGTTCTAAATATAAAGAAGCAATTTGTACCTTTTGTGTATGTGGCACATTATGGAGATCAAATAATTGCTCCATCTGAAGTATCCATGTTATTGGGTCCTTTCCATAAAACTTCCTCATATCGATCTTAGGATCGTGGTTGGTCTTCAACCCAAAGTTGGATTTTCTCCATTCTTGATTCATCTTCCTTGTGTCCTCTTCATGAATTTCATGCGATGCATTTTCACTTTCATGTGTCCTCTCTATTAGGAATTTTTTCATTCCTTCTATGATCTCCCTTTTTAATCCATTCATCTTAGTATCCATTATTGCCTCCAATTTATCTTCAGTTGAATCCATCATCCCTTGTAGTTCATCTTTCGTCATTGTCTTCTTTTGTAATTCACTTATGTCCCTACAGATTTCGTCACTTTCATCAAGAGTCCAAGTAGAAATTTTTGGAGGCTTATTTGGTGTAGAAGTTTCCTTTTTGGGTGGCATGTTGGCCAAGTATCACTTTTGAACCTTGACTTTGAGGTGGTTCTTCTGGACAATCTTTCTTTTGCTGTATCTCCAAAGTTTCGGCCCTTCTGGGTATGAAACTTTATTTTTTGTAGTTCTCTAATATTTTTTCTTTGCAATTCCACGGGTATGATCAAAATTAGATGTGTCAAGTGGAATTTATGGTAAATTCCCCACAACTTGCTGATTTTTGGCCTTTCCAAGAGATCTCATTTGTATAGAGTGCCCCACACAAAATAATTGATATAAAATTCTGAAACTCGTATCGGAAATACTATAGACTATCCAATATCCAATGCAACCAGTCTCAGACAATTTGGATACTCTAGGAAGAATTTATTATTGTTTTACCTTGAACACCTTCTTGAGACTAGTCAATAGGACTAGTCACATACCCTATCTTCCACAGGGTGTATCTACAAATGTAAGATGACCCAGAAGATGAAATTTTTACCAAAGATACCTTACTGATTTATGTGAATATCCTCTGGAGTGAAGGGTCTGAAATGTTACAGAAATTTGTTTATAGTGAAAATTCCGCATTGCCTCAGTTCAGGATGATTCAAGAACCCTATCTTGCGCAGGCTATATATATGAAATTATAAGGCCTCGGGAGATGAAATTTTAATCCAACGTACCTTGATTTGTATGCTAAATATTCTCCAATATGTTCCTTCTAAAACATTGTAGAAAAATAGTTATAGAGAAAATTCCAAGGTGTCTCAGATGTAGTAGCGAAACCCCATGACCTTGACCTCTGATACCATATGTTAAGAACCAAATATCAACATAGCATAGAAAAACCTCAGAATAAGTACTCAATGCCTTGAAAAAGAGATAAATTTAGATAATAAGCCTCTTCGGGGGGGCAACCTCCTTATGCCCATATAAATGTACAATTACAAGATGATTCAAAATGAAAATGTTTCCTTGGTATATATAGGAGACTAGGAGGTATAATTACAACTAATGGCCTAAAGACGACATAAATAAAATAAAATTACTAATATAATATGCCCCAATTAAGGGGTAATGAGCCACTATTTAGGGCTTAACACATATTCATGATTAAATATCAACAAAATATAATATGACCATAACCAAAAATAGTTCTATATCCATGTTGTCCAAAAAATGTCAAAGTAAAAGGCTATCCTCAAGATATAAATTAACATTAACCATCATTAAAAATGGTATTTACTATGAGAGGCATTTGGCCTCTTTTCACTGATGTCCTCTTTTGATATTTATTTTACATCCTTAGGCTGATTGGAACCTTGACGTTGGACTGCACTGATAACGTGAGAAAAATCATCCTTAAGATGAAGACATGAAGAAACAGATTAAGAGGACTCTTTGGATGATTTGGAGGCAGTGGCCACTCCTTTTCCTCTATCTTGCATAGGCTTGGGAACCTCATTTTTTAACCTCTTACTAGCATGAACGTAATGCACAGGTGAGACAACATGTTCAACTTGGGCAATTGGATTCTTTGGCAATTTCGTAGGGTATAATGGAAAAGAAGCAGTAGGCCAACCATGGTGATGAATAGTAGGATGATGGAGAATCTCTTTTCAACCATCATTGGTAGGCAGTTTTGTTTGAATAGACACATGAGGGGGAACACAGATACTATAAAAGTTTTGATGTGGTTGGAAGGGTAGTTTCTTAGGTCAAGGTTGGAGGATCCCATGGACAACCAGGTTAAAGAATCCATCTTGAAAGTTCTGGCTTAATTCTTGTGGATCAACATCAAAATATATTGAGAACCGTGGCCTTCTATGGCCCCTCTGCCAATTTACTCTACCTTTATTACCTCTGTCATTACTACCTCTACTAAAGAATCTCATCTTGAATCACTATTCCAACATGTTATGAAAAACTCTTAACAATCCATGCATAAAACTCTACCTAAATAAAATCAAATGGTTGGCTCTAGCACATGCAATCCATCCATCAACTCTTAAAAAACCAATCAATCAATTTTCCATTTGAACAAGGAGTGGTAGGTCTATTGGTAAGATGAGGGGGATATAATGTGTGAAAGGTGGTATCATGGACGAGAAATGACCAACAAGTACTGTTCAAAAAAATGTACACGTAATAGAAATTGTATGCATGTTCAACCTTCAAACACCAGTCATTTTCTTAGTCTTTTCGCTTTTGCTGTTAATCCTTTCTCTTTTCAAAATGGATTTAAATTTTACAATAATAGAATAGGGAATGATTTAAATGTATTTGGGAAGGTGAGGAGGAATAATTAGCGAAAAATGGTATAATCAGAGGGAAAAATGATTACTTTTTTATTATATGCAATGATATCCAAACAAATGCCATCACCATCAATAAAATAATTGCCAAAACATTTCTCTATTTAGTAAGTCAAATCCAACACACAATTTTTTCATATCATCCAATATAAAACCCCAGGAAAGTCCAAAGACTGTCAAATATACAAATTTCCACTTCCTTTTCTTTTAATCATCACATTTCTTAGGAAATACTGTTAATAGAGACATTCAACAAAATTAAAATCAAACTTCATCAAGTGTGATTAAGAGGCTAAGAACACAGCCTAAGCCATTCACCATACAATGTTTGTATCATAACTTTAATACTTGATGCATAAACATATTGGGTTTGAAACCCATGCACAACTGGTGCTCATTTATTTTATCATTACAAAGTTTTCAAAATCGACCAAGACTTTCTTGGATAATCAACCAACGAACCAAGATTTAATGCAAATAACAAATACTCCCACTGTATACTTTTATTTCCTTTATTCATAGAGTTCTTTTTTTATTTATAATAGAATGTCAACATAATCATTCCTGGACATATCAAGCACATGATGGAACACAACATATGCCAACAACTCTTCAACATATGAGCTTGGTGTCACAACTTTCAATATTTGTTGTGTAATAGACTAGGTTCGAAAACCATGTGAACCTAGTGTTATTATTTAACATAATACAATTAAAACTAGAAAACAACCCATGGATATATGACAAATGAGACACAAATATCCAACCTCTCAATCTTGGATTAACCATTGATAATAGACATCAAGCTCAGAGTTTGAAATTTCCACTCATCAACAAAAGAACAGAGGTATGGGCAAACACGAAGGCGAACCATTCAAGGGGTTTGCAAAAAAGAACATTTTAACCATCTCTTATCACAACACACTTTCCACAGACCTATCCACAGACCCATCATGGAGGACAAAAAAAAAATATGCCCATACATATACAAACAGTTGACAGGCAGTTTGAAGGAGCTACAAATATTTCAACACTCGGTAATGGAATTAAGCAAACAACCATTATTTTATATCACAGAGAGAAGAAAACCTCTAATTTTAGTGACCAGTTATGAGTGAAACCTGAACAATATTTTCCATAATTATTTTCTAACAGACATAGCAACAGAGAAACCACATATTCAGGATGCAATGACATTCAAACAGAAAGGAAATTTCAACTATGAATCAGCTTGAACAATTAAATGGCAATAGGGAGGAACTCCATTTGATATGAAATTTCACAGTCGAAAACCACATACATGCAATTAAACTTTGGAAAGAAAGCACATCCTGTGAGAAAATCTAAGATCCAACATCAAGAATTTATTCTGAGAAGAGCTATGTTTCATGAATGGAGAGGTGAGAGCCATCGTACCTATATGAAAAATGCCAGGAAAACAATGAGCAAGACTCTTCTTTCCAAGGCCGAGAAAAATGGATGGAGCACCAGTCAAAACAACCAACCCAAATGTGAACCAAGTGAGGGTGGCGACCTCGAGGTAGGGTAAGAGTGACGTCCAGTAATTGTACGATGTTTCTTACATTAACTCCATCAACCACAACCAAGTATGAACACACCAATTCATAGTCCACTATGTGTGCCATCAAAAGAAAACAAATCACATTTTCCACGTTCCAATAACTCATGTGCATAGTTTAACACTTAGCACCAAATACATCCAATGTCCCACATTCCTTGCTAGGGGAAAATTACCACCCTATACAACTTAATCAATGCCCATGATAACATAAGAATATCATTACTGCGATATTCCATAACCATATATAGCCCATGTTTGGAGTTTGAATTAACAAATCAAAATGTATATGTAGAAAGTATAAACCACGATGTTCATTAAGACACCATTTTCCCTTTTCCCTTTAAAAATTAAGTTGAATCACCAATACACCATCATTCATTTATTCCACATGGAGGTAGTTTCAAAAATTTTAAATCAGAGAATCATCTTTGCGAGGTAACCATGAGGAGAATCAAATAAGAGAATCCTTCATCACTATTCACATAATGGGGTCCCAGCTATTTAGTATATTATTAATTATATATGAATAATAAGGCATTGCAACCAATTTGCATGTAGGGATTTCAATGTTGTGCTTTTGGGCACAAACAAACTAGTGACTCTAGAAGGAAATATGTTCCCAATTGATTTAGAAATCATAATGTTTGGTTTCGTGGACTAATAGAAGTAGATGATCGAAAAACTGTTGAAAATAATAGTTATGCAATAGATTTGAAACATAAAATGTTCAGTAAAAAGAATGTTAATATGTTTTTGTAATGCGAAAGAAAACTAAATCACCTAAGAAAAATTTCATCTCTGATTCATGAAAAGAATAACACATGATGTTTTTGTGGATATGGAGAGTTCTTCATCAGAATTTACAACATGAATAAAATGATCCCATTTGTATTTTATTATAAATAGAACACAAACTTTTCCAATAATAAGTTCTGGGAAATACAAAATGATCATAAAATAGTCGGTTATAAAGAATAAAATTTGATACCATAGTCATGGCCATTGTTGCCAAAAGACCTTGACAGTATCGACATGGTTTCCTTTTAACGAGTTCAGATGATTTTTTTCTAGCTGGAAGGATTTTTGATAGATTATTAATTTCCTTATTTTTTTCCTAATATTAACTAAAGATCATTGTCCTAGCTTGGTAACCAGTTGTTCATAGTGTCATTCATTGAATCCTCCCATAGTGAATAATATGGCTCGTGATGATACCCCTTGTCTTACGGTTATGAAACCACAATCCACTACCTTGGTTTGGTATCCAGTACTGGTAATGTCACTACAAAAATATCCTATGAACATGGTAGACGACTCCTGATGAGACCTCCTATCCTTGAGTTGACCTGGATGTTTTTAGATCAAACTTATTTTAAATTAACCTCAAACAGATTACTTACAGGTGGGGAAGCATATATGAAGACTTCTTAAAAGTCTTCAGATGGCGTAAGAATTTTTAGAATCAACCAATGCCTACTGATTTATCAAGTTTTCCCAAAACTATTATTTTAAAAGTACATCATTTGTTGAATATTACATGGGTTAAAGATGAGCCTCCAAAGTAATGATACAGAATTCGAGAGAGGTCATCAACACTGTGTTGGATTGATTTTAGAATCATAGAAGTGATTTTCTAGGTTGGTTGCATGTCATGCATCAACAAAACATCTTGTTTAATGATTTCCCTTTAAAATTGGATTTCAGGTTTGGATGAACAAAAAAAACGGTTAGGATAGATGCGGAATGAGCACACAAAAACCAATTTTTTTTTTATTAAAGGAAATCAAAATCAAAATATCATTCAAATAAAAACAATAGAAATAAAACTTCAAGAAAACATACAAACTAATTTGGTCAAAAATAAATAAAACGAAACCCAGCTTTGGACAAACTAGCATCCCATTGAGACTGAAAATCATAAAACAAAAGGAATAACTAAATCGCTTAAGGTATTGTGTAGAGGCGGGTTCTTTATTTTATGTAGTGATGAATGAGATGTTAATTTAATCAATCTTATTATTAAAAGGTAAACATATGTCGAAAGAAATTAAAAGAAATCATAAAAATCCTTACTTAAGATAGTGGTGAGCCATACTCATGAAATTTTAGGTAAAGGTAAATTCAAATCCCTTATTTATTTATTCTCCTTTAAAATATTCATTTTTTTTTAATGTTTGAAAACATTTTATCATGATAATGCTTTTTGGAAAAGAAATGTTTAAGGAAAAGCAATTGTGAAAAACAAAGAGAATTTTTTTTTAAGTGGAATTTCCTGATAGTATTCATATGATGGCTGGCCTTGTGCATTTGATAACCGCATGTCTTAATAACATTATTATTTAAATAGAAAGAGTAAAAAAAAACAAACAGGTAATTTACTCCTAAACCTATTATAAATTACTTCACAATTCAAAACACTAAGTGAAATAGTTTTTTCAATGCAACCATTGAAATAACTCCAATCCTGTAAAGACAAAGAAATGTCCAATTGTTAAAAAGAATCAGAGTCTTTCAGAATGAAAAATAAACAATCCATACTTACTTTTATGATCTTCATTCAGAAACCAAGTAATTATAACCTTACCTTTCTTTTGAAAATTTTCAATATATAAATCCTTTAGCCAATCTACAATTATGTCGTGATATGGATCAAAAAATCATGGAAGAATGTAAATGAGCTTGGAAAACTTGTCAATATTATGGGGACCTGACATAACCATCGGCCAAAACCAAAGTGCCCCATCCTCCTAAAGTTCTATATCTGTTCATGAATTTCTTCGTGTGGAGGATATGGAAGAAATGTGTCATACTTACTTCCTTGATTTTCATTTAGATACAAAGTAATCATAACTTTACCATTACTCAAAATATTTTTTATATATGAATCCTTAAGGCAATCTGGATCCTATCATAAAACTTAGAATGCAAATGATAACTTTGATGAACTAGATCCACCAATGGTAAACACATCATATGAGGATTCATTATAGAAATCAAATATCAAATTGTTGATTTGAGCCTTTCCTTTGATGAGATGAATTGGTTCAAAATGTGAAGTAGAATAAAGAAAGTTTGATCTAATCAATGAATAAATAAGAAGTGTAGAATCTTTGATTTTCTTAAGAATGAGTGCATTGTCTTTATCAAAAAACAATTGAATAGAAACATCTTGTAACATATATATTTTCCCTTGTGAATGTTTGCACTGAAAGAGTGTCAAATCCTACTTGATTTGTGTTATGGTTAAAATTCATATCATCAAAAAAATATATATCCAAAGAATCAGATTGTGATGGAACATTCCCAGATAAAGTGGATAAGCCATTGTTCACATGAGAATCTAAGAAAAGACCGGGATATAAAGAGTAGAATGAATTGGCGGTAAGAAAATGAAAAGATTATCTTGAGTTATAATAATTAATAATAATATTTTCAATACATCCCTCTTCACTTAACTCAATACTTTCAAAGTGTTTTAATGATAAAATTTCAATCATTATATGATCGTTAATACTTTCACATACCATTTCATGGAATTCATCTAATCTTTCTAGTGAATAAGGTATTTGTCAATGAAGTTTTAAGATTTTTTTTGCAAATTGAAGACCAATGTCTCTAATCGGTTATGTTGAAATATTATAACACTTAAGATCATTCTCATCACCTATGTGTCCTTTAGTAATTGAATTTGAGAACCGGTTAGAGTAATATTTAGAAGAATATAAACATGCACCTTGATTCACAATCCAACTTTCTTCTATTCTAACTGCAATAGTAGAAGATCAAAGATGAAACGATTTGGAAGAAGGACTAGTTTCATTGTCAATAAAATCATTCTCAATAGATCCAACCTCTTCTTCTTGTTCAAAATTTTCTAACGAGTCCATCTCATTCAAACAAAATCCATCTTTCATGTTGATGTTATTATCTGTATCTAATTCATCATTTGCAATTGAATCTTATTTAATAAAAGGGCACAAGCATTTGAAATAAGATTTAGTACGAAAGATAAATCGTTGAGGCAAAACTTACAAAGAACATAGTTGATCTTTTTTGAAAAATCCTTTGAAGATGAATCATACTTGATTAGTAGAGCCTTGAACTCTTCACATAATTTATCGTAATCATAAACCTCAAAGGCATCTAAAAGTTCACTTGCAAATTGAAACCAATCAAAAATAGAATAAATCATAAAAGATTCAAACCAACATTTAAAGTGAATGCGAACAATCTGCATAAAACATTTAAATTATTAATACCATGTTCGATACATTTACACGAAAAATTAGTAAGATGAGTCTTTGTATATGTATTCCATTCACCATCAAATATGATTTTCGACAAGAGAACAACTTCTTTTGGGGAATATTGGGTAGTGAAAAATGGAAAGCATGTTCCAACACAATTATTTGCGCAGGAACCATGAGAAATTAAATACATTTGAAATAAAGAATCTACAAGTCCATATTGTCGGTATGACCCTCCTTCTAGCTCAATTTTGTTGATGTTGGATTTGTTGACGGGCGAAATCGACCATCTGTCAACTGGAAGAGTGGAACCAGTCCGAAGTTGTCTAATAACCCAAGCCGTTTGGGATGAACCACCATGACAGGTTTAGCAACTTCGTTAGCCGATCTAAGGTCCTAAATATATATATATATATATATATATATTCTAAACTAACTAATCTAACTAAAACTAACTATTAAACAAATTAATAAACTAATTATTAAAACAAATTAAACTAATCTAACTATTCTATATATACAATCTACTAACTACTACTATACTAACTCTAGCTAATTAACTGTCTAACTACTAACTGAAACATAACTTATTCACAAAATGTACAATATCTACAATTTACAAATTTAAATAAAACCTGAAAAACTCATTAATATTCTGCCCTAAGACATAGAAAGGTGTTTTTGTTGATTTTATAATTTTATGAACAAGAAATAGAACAAAAAACTAACTAAACTAAATCACTAATCTAAACTACAAATATATCTACTTAAAATACTAATATTATGCTAAACAAACTAACAAAAATAAATCACAAACTCACCTGGAGAAATGCTCCAGATTTGCCCTCTGTATGATGACTGTTTTAGCTGATTGGAGGGAGGAAACCCGCACTGAATAATCCAAGAGCTTCTCGTAAACGATAGCTGCAGTGCTCTTCAAGTATGTTTACAGGACAAACAAGACATAAAAATCACAACAATCATATGATTTATAAATCTCCCCAGTTAGGTAAACCTGTATGCAAAGACTCATACAAAATAATTCAATTGATGAAGAAGAGAAATTTGCCATTCATAAACTGAATCAAATAATTGTTGTGTTTTTAAATGTTGAAAGAAATCAGACATAGATCATATTAATTAATTCATATCATTCTGCAAAAGACTGTGATAGCTAAAGTAGTCACTAATCACATGCAAATTGATAAACATAAACATGAAACAAAAGATTGATATTATGAAAGCGAAAGCTGTATCAGAACATCAACTTCTGTCTCAGTTTGTATTAGAAATCCATAGCCTGGTTCTCCCACAAGTGAGGATGATCCTTATTACAAAAATAATAAGTATTTATAATTTTTCCACAGGGTAAAACCTCCCTGTGGAAGTTATAAAACTGTTTACATAAAATCTGGGAAGATCTCCCATGTTTAACTAAACTAAGAATCTAAAATAAAACTAAAATTCACAAATATTCCCCTAGCTTGTCCAACATGTCCCATTCAATTCGAATTTACCTGAAAAGGGCAAAAAATGAACAAGTTAGAAGGATTCTTTATTAACAAAATGATAAAAATCTAATCCTATAGACTACCTACAGAATCTTGTGATTCTGTAGCTGGTCTAAATAAGACACAGAATCAACATTAAAATCAATTAAAAATCTTTAAAAGAATTAAATTGAATCAACATCCAATAAGTATTTGAAAACGAATTAATGAAATTGAAATTGTTATAACATTCGAAATCAAATAGGATCAAAATCAATCAATCAAACACAGAGATAGGTGTACTATGTTTTGTTTGTTACCTCAAAGTCGGGTGACAAAATTATATGCGACAGCAACGCAATCGTTTCATATCCAATTTGAAACTAACATAATCAAAACAAATCGCAGGCAATCGTTATGCATTCCTCAACAACAGGAGATATGAAAAAATCATTTTCAAATCATTATAACTGTGTTGTCATAGCAAACGATTTCATGCCACGAGTGGATCAACTGAAACTGGCGCGAAAATCAATTCAAATAAAATCATAACAGGACCGATTAATTGGTGGCAGAGTTCATAAGAATCATCTGATCGTTTGTTATTGCTATTTGGGGCAAACAAACTCAATTGGCATTGAACGAAATCATTCATTTCAAACGAATTATAACCGAATATAACTTATATACCAATCGTGGATCTGGATATAACGAACTCATTTTACAAATCAAAATCAAACAAAGCATTCATTTATGATACAAATCTAACTCATGAAAATGATCGAACTAACAACAATCCAATCAAGCGAATTAATTGGCTGGGGTTTAGCATAGTTGTCATGAATCAAATCCATTCCATGATTCAGGCGCATTTGCATAGGCTTAAATGAGAGCATTGTTTTTATAAAAACAGAGTCGTTCTTTTAAATTGAACAGAGTGGTATTCCCAATTTAGAAAATCATAGGACATGGCATATTAAAATCAACCAAATTCACTAAAATCGTTTGCCAATCACATCATATGAACCATAACGAAATCAAATTCAAGCATGATCGTATTCTAAATTGAGCATGAAAAACTTTTTGTTCGGAGTGGATACAAAACGAACTCAATTGAAAGAAGACCATCAGTTTCGTTAACTCAATCAAACAAACGAACAAATCCAAACGAAAACCATTCAAATCCGATAAGAATCTATCAATAGCTAAACTAGGAATAAGCAAATCGTATATCCAAATCGAAATTTCATTTATTTTTAGCAAAGAGAAACAATGTACAGGATGAACACCGAATGACAGAGCCATTTCGAAATATACACAGAGCTATCCGAAAACAAAATTGAAATCATTATATCAACCCTGGTCATTCACACAACTAGAACAATTTCAAAAATCATACCTGTATGGCTGGATCACGACAATTTGGAGTTGATAAAGGCTGTGGCCGATTCAACATTCTTGAAAAGGATGGAGCGAGTTGTCTTCTTCATTTTATCAGTTGCTTGGAGCTGGTCTCTTTGACTGATCAATTCTGCAACTTGACTTTCCAGCGACTGGATTTTCGATTGGAGTATAGGAACATCGATGTAATATCATTCCAACCATAAATCGCATTGGTCATAGGATAGTTGTGTGGGTTTTGAAAAAGCAGGCGAGGGTTTGGACACATTGTTGAGGGTTTCACGAGGCAAAATGATGCCAGGGTAGCTAGGATCATTTCTGAGGCAGCGGGGAAGATTTGTCATGAAATCATAAGGTGGTTCAGGGCATAAACCCTGCGAGTAAGGGTACTCGCTGGCTAGAAAACGTTCTACGTCAAAATCCAAATCCTCACTAAGGACGATAGGGTCTTGCTCAACAGAGGGTTTAGGCTTATTTCTAGCCATTCTCGAAATGAGCTGGGCATTCCTTTTTCTTTTGACATTAGCAGTAGGGTTTTCCTTGGGCTTTTTGCTTGCAGGCTTCTTAATAGTCTCGACCTTCTCGGTTACCACAGGTTTGTCAACCTGGACAAGGTTTGTATCGTCAAAACCATTCTGAGCTATGAAAGCTCTCCAGCTATCACCATGTAAACTCAAGTGATGCACAACGATAAGTTTAATAAGCCCATAGTGGAACAGGATACTGTCAGCCTTCTCCTTTTTAAACATTTTCGACATTTTATATAGGCTACGCTGAAAGTAAAAGGGCATATTCAACGAGTATCCCATAAAATTCATTAGCAAACGCAGGTGGTAGAGAAACACAAGTCCATATCGACCTTCAGAGGTCACGAATTGTTTGACTACCATTAAAGTATCATGCCATCGTGGTTTAAGTGCAGAGATGGGCATACCTCTATCACAAGAGGTGACCTTTCGGGAGACGAACAACAGTGTCCAAGGCACCTCTTCGACCTTAGAATTTTTGAACCAACGTTGTCCCGAGGAGGGTAACCCTGTAGCAGAACTGATAAATTCCTTGTCAATTTCAAACTGGGTGTAACCCACCTTGGCTCTACACCCATCGAAAGTCAAGGCGAATTGTCGTGCAACACAGAGGTTAAAACCCTCAAATCGTTGTACAAAGGTGAGCCACCCATTTTCCTCCAAGTCTTTGTGGGCATTGTCAAACATTAACAAGGCTTATTTTTCGTTTGGCTCGATTCGCACGACTGGTTCCATGGAGCCGAGCACATGGTAAGCCGAGGGTTTGGATCATAACACACACAGGAGAAAAGATACCCGAGCTAACAGAAGTGAACGAGGATAAGGGATAGGCATAAATGCCATCGTGAGAAGGTGGTGGAGCTTATCTCTACCATGCAAAATAGTTATTGCCAAAGGTACCACCGTCGGCGTTCATAGATGTTCAACCTCATTATAACATAACTCAACAGTTATGTCACTCGACCGACCAATAAAATCAATGGTGAGTGTATAAACCAATGAGCGCGATCAAAATTATACCATAGTTTTAAACCATCAACATACAATTTGAAACCACAACCAAATGTTTAACCAGGCACCAATGTAGTGTAACATCTCATATCAATAGTTTAACCAATGTACCAATGGGTTTTTATATAATCAAAGTACCAATAGTTTTGAAAACAAGAACATAGGCATTATATTAAAAGATATATATAAAAGATTTAATCATAACCCCTATGCATCTTCATGAAACCAATGGTCAAGTAAGTAAATAACATATAAATCCAAATGCCAATGCATTACAAACTCAATGAAATCAAGTCACACAATCAATCCAAGAATGTTCAACGAGTACAGATCAAAACGTTTTGCCAGCTGCATAACGATAAGTGCAACAAGAGAGATAATGACAATTCAAATAAGGATTTTAATGCGACTTCGAAAGACTAAGTTTTCACAGTCGTGAAAACAAAACGAAGGTAAATGTGTAAATGTCGCAAAAATAAAAGTGTCGTTGATTTAAAAATTGGGATGAAAAATTGATGTTTGCAAAACATTGTTGTAAGCAGCTTATAAGACAATGGAAAAATGTAAATTGGGTGCCAATAGGATTTCAGACCTTAGTCAACAAGGGGATGTGACCGAAAGGAGGCTCTTTAAATAGCCCAAACCATTTGGATTAGCCACTCCCGACGGGTTTATAGGCTTTGTTAGCCTTCCATTCTCTTCCTAATAAGAAATAAATAATCAAATAAATCCTAGGTCACCTAAATGTTATGAATTTTAATACTATATGTCAAGTTAATAATCTAATCTATAAGTAAAACAATTAATAAATATAACACTAAAGTTAAAAAATATAATACAACAACTAATATGGAGGCTAAACTAGAAATATTATACAGGGTAAAGCAAACGAGAACCTCATGTAACTTGTGCTAATAACAAGTAATATATGTTCTTAAGAAATAAAAGAAAACATGAATGAATTTTGATCAAAATATGAAATACTAAAGTAATACAACTTTTAATATGTTAAATAAAAGACAAGAAGCTACTGGAATGTAAACTTCACTCTTTCAAACAAGGCATACTAGTCTTCTTTGTTTCAATATTTCACATTAAAAATGACTATCCATAAAACTAATAAAATAATATTTAGCTAATATTTCTTGGCCAAGATAAAAACGAAAACTGTAACAATCTATGTGAAAAAATTAATGGCTTACTCTTTGCGGATGAAATAGTTCAATAAACAATAACAAAAATATAACACCACAGAAACCAGTTCAATTAATGCATCATCTCATTGATACAAAAAGGTATTGTTTAATCAATCCCAAATATGCAGATATAAATCACATAGAATCAGATTTAGATATAAATCACATAGAATCAGATTTCAAACGACGTGCAAACCATAAGCTTCCCTTAGACATAGATCATTGAAGGAAAAATTAGGCTCAGTAAAATTAAATAAAATGAACTAATTTAGAGGAATGATAGAGACATAGATCATCAAGTAAAAATTAGGTTCAGTAAAATTAAATAAAATGAATTAATTTAGAGGAATGATAATGAGATAATGATAATGTTCATTCACCTATATAGATTACATAAACAAACAACATTGTTGCTTCAAGATATTCCGTAGCAACAAGACAATATCTCACATAAACATAAACAAACAACATTGTTGCTTGTTTATAAAACATCTAAAAGACAATATTCAGTAATTGTAGAAGCAAGATAACATAACTATGCATACCATTAATGGATTAAAGAAGTTTAAATCCAATACCAATTGTAGAATATGTTCATAAAAGTAATTTCACAGTTGTCACCATAGTTTTTTATGCATTTTCTCCCCCCCTTATCATCTTCTCCTTCTCTTTTATAAACCCAAAGTCTATGAAGATAGAAATAAAACAACTCTCATAAAATCGAGGAGAGGATCCTCTAAATAAACTTCAAGTCCTAAATATGATGTCTTGACAATTTTCAGTTACCACTAACAAAGTCTTTTTCTCTAGAATATACTAAAACAATCAAGAGATTTAATCCAACTGACTGTAATAATAGCATCCAATTCATAATTCGATTCTCCAGGCAGTGTTCCTGTTTCAAAGTGTTCCTGAAAATTAACAAATAAACCCAATTAATAACCAAAATATCTTAGAAATAAAACAGCTACAAAATCTATGATTCTGTAGTTGTTCTTCTTTAAAAATAAACAAAATAAACTTTAAACAAGATAAAACAAAATTCATACCTCAAAAAGAAAATGACCTTCTACAAGATACTATTCATGAATCTGATAATTAACAACCAAGATCCTTAATATTTGAAGACACAAAAATGTTGACTCCAAATGCATTAACATTCATTGACTTTTCTTCCGTATTCCAGTTCTTTAGTTTCCTGATTTGTCTCTCATATTTGATGATTAAATTTTGATTTTCCATAACTTTCGCGACCCGACCATTGAAGCTATGAGAGAAAACCCTAGAAACCTTCAAGTTATGACCATGAAAATGAAGCTGTGAGAGAAAACCCTAGAAACTGTAACTGGGGTATACATTCAGAATTTGCCTCTACAAGCTCAGTGCCAGGACGTTCAAATCTCGATACGAGACCCATGACCAATAGAGGGTTCGACCACAGTTCGAATCCCGGTGCAAAAGTTCATAAAAATAGGAGTAAATTTTTTATACAGGTTCGAGTCTCCACACAATAACGAAACTGAAACCCTAACACTTGAACTTCAGAGTATGTGAATGAAAATAATTCTATCCTACCCCATCACCCGTAATTGACATCTTCGGAATTAAATGAATACATAGGTGTAACAAGCACAATGAGTCTTGAGGCTAACCCTATTTTCAATGATCGTGGTACTTGTGAAGATAATTATGCAACCAAGTGTGAATGGTACCATGCTACATGAATAATATTATGTCGGTCGAAGTTCTACGGCTTTAATAAGGCTCATATGGTCATACTGCAAGGTTAATGTAATCGTGGAAACATGTATTTTATTACAAAGACATGACAAGATATTATTTCCAAGGAAATAGTCCTCATAATATGAAGCCTTTAGTATTAACATGATGTGAGCATATAAGTCTAAGTTGTATAATAATAAAATCTCATTAAATTCACAATCATATCATACGAGTCATGCTAAGGTCTATGTATCATTGCAAATCTATGATTGTCCATAACATATTTAATTTTTTACCAGGCTTAACAAATGGAGTAGGTCATAACAATCTCGGACTACGATAAGCCTTAAATTTCGCAAAGATCATTAAGAAATATACAATTGAATGATACATTGACAACTCACCAAAATCAAGTTAATTGACTCATGATATGTAATGCCTTTTCATATGATTGTGATACATTTAGAC
>SNQJ01S0202397.1:14136-30904 GCA_010110895.2 Picea sitchensis | reverse complement strand
AGTCAGTTTGGAGGGGTTACACTTCAGATCTGACCCTGACACTTCATCTAGTGAATTGCAGTGTCCCGATCTATATTCCTGGGGAGTTTCAGAGCGTTTGGAGGCCTCCTTAATCAAGGCCGAATTATCTAGGGCTTCAGTCATCCAGTGGGGCGCACCATTCAGCGGAGGAGTTCAGATCTACAGGGTTTGAGAGTGGATTTGGAGATTTGGACGCCTGGGTTGTCCTTACAGTTGCCCGATCTATCAGTTGGCATATTTCTTAGGGTGATTGGACACCTTTGGCAGCAGGGCCGAATTATTGAGGGCTTCAGCCATCTAGCAGAGCGTGGCACCTTCCAGCTTGGGGGTTTAGAATTCTTACGACCCAGATTTATTGTATTCAGTCTTCATTGTATACCCAGCCTTTGGAGGCGTGTTGGAGTCTTCTATTGGAACATTTTGTAGCAACTTTATTGTTTATCTTCTTGGCCATCTGTTGAGCATTCCAGATCGACATCTTCATTGTAGCAGGTTTCTCTATTTTATGAATAAAGCAGTTTTGAGATGTTTTGGCTTGTCTATCATATTGCATATGGTTGAGGTATGTTCCATGGTCGTCTCTTCTTGTTATTTGCTGCATACACACATATAAACACATCAATAAACCCTAAGGCCAAAATCAAGAGGCCATTCAACAAGTAAACACAAGTAAACAAATAGATCAGCAAACTGTTTGACGAAATACCTCACTCAGTAAAAGTTTTAAAAAGACACCAAAACCGTGATGATCCTTGCATAATGGCTTGGGATCATTACAGACCATATGAGATTGTCTATGTTACAGAAGGAGGGGCTGCACAGCTGAAGACATTGAAGGGAGACTGGAAAGAAGGATTGGTGAATGGGAGTCGGTTGAAGTTGTACTATGATAACCAGCTGCCTCGTAGCTCTCAGTAAAAGCATGAGGAAAAGGGTCCAGGTACCAGGTGCAGTTGAAACTGGGTACTAGACACAGAAAAGACAGTCTGCACAAGGATGGAAAGGAGGCATAAAGCAGAAAGCAAGCGTTACAACTGCGCAGTCCAAAGTCGAAGTAAAACAAGAGGATCAGATCTGAAGTGCCTTGGGGCGAGTCACAGGTGAGTGTTGGGGGCCTGTTGGCCCTTGGTTATGGAAGGAAGCGAAGAACAAGGAAGGAAAGGTAAAAAGTGAGCTTCGCGGGAGACAGTAACTGCCACTGAGTCGAAGTGAGCAAAAGAGTAGGAAAGATGGAGCGAAGTGCGGAAAAGCAAGCATTTGTTAGAAACAAAAGGAATTAAATGCACATATTCAAAGGTTTTGAGGATTAGAGTGACACATACCATGATACCCAGACTCATTACCTCATGGAGCAAGAACCATCTTTGATACAAGACCAAGCCGAAGGTGATGGATGCTGCTGCTACTGACAAAGTGGAGGCGCTGAAAGGGAGAAAAGATGGGCCCTCCAGGGCCATGCTTAAGTCGATCTGGCTCTCGGTACTCCATTTCTACGACCTGTGGGCCTCGAGACATAATCTCCTAGTTATCCCTAAAAGTGGGGATAACAGGAACCAACCTCTGACTCACACAAGTGCTAAACTCTGGGAAATCTCTAAATGCCAACGAAAATAGTGCATGTTGGCTCTTGAGTCTTAACCCTCAAGATTTTCAAGGGTGAAAATATAGGGTTAATAGGACCATGTAGAACACCCCATGCTAGTGACACCAACATCATACATCAACCCACCATGTCACTAGGAAATATCAACAACAATGTCATTAAACATCTACCTCCTACCACCATCATCATCTAAGCGCTTGGGGGGCTAGAATCATCATACATATCCAAGATAGGCATATATACCAAACCACCATAATGAGATAGTATGCCCCACATCCATCATAAGTGTAATGAAGGGGTGATCAACAAGGCAAGCACATGTGGGAATACTACCAAGCAACAAGCACAATGATTCAACCAAGAAGAAGTGACTCCCCCAACCAAAGACCTCCATCAAATGATATGATGCCATGAAGATAAGGGGATCCACGAAGATGAATCCCCCCAAGTTGGTCCAATAGCTCCATAGAACCGACAACAAATTGCCATCAATGTGATGAAAATCACAAAGTGGAACCTCATACAATATGAGGTGTAACAAACCGTTCTGAAGAACAATGTTTATCCTACAAAACAATTCACGGATATATATATATAATACTCGTTTAGATAAATTTCAAACACCCTCATTGGCATCGTTGTTTTTTAGTGCTCCGACGATGGGTGGAGTTCACCTGAAATGTTAGACACCCTCATTGGTGCATATATATATATATATATATATATATATATATATGATCTAGCCCCAAGGGTTCAATTAGTTGAACCATTAGGCCAAGGCATTTCTCGACCAGGGGGCGATAGGCCATAGGTTCAAATCCAATCAAGTCCCTAGGAGTCAATAGCTACTAATGTGGCTGGGAGTTGAGCCGCCCTCCATCCACATATTTCGAGGAAGAAAACTTTGCCAAAGTTTTCTTCCTCGGAATATATGGCAAAGTTTTCTTCCCCAGAATATATGGACGGAGGGTGGCTCAACTGCCAACCACATTAACAGCTGGGGACTTGTAGGGAGTTGATTGGGTTTGAACCTATGGCCTATGGTGATCCAAATTATTTTGAGAACGACATGAAGACAAAAATATAACCGATATATAACAAGGAAATACACAGAGATAATGCGGAGAACACATAATATAGTGAAAACCAACTTTTATTAATGAACAAGAGAGAAAAACACTGTAGAACAAAAACTGACAGAATGGGGCAACCTATCTTTGAAAAGAAAGAGATGTTGGCTACGCTTCATTCACAACAAGCTTTACATCACATTCCATTGAATGCTTAAAGGGCCTCCTTCACCTCAATTATATATGAAAGAGTGAGAGGAGAACAATTCCCATGATGCATGTGGGATAAATTGGACTAAGTTTATAAAATTCCATAGGCATGTAAAACACTAGGACTTCCCGGGCGGTCACCCATCCTAGTACTACTCTAGCTTGAGCGCGCTTAACTGCGAAGTTCTAATGGGATCCGATGCATTACGCTATGTTGTAGGCATGTACATAAGACCACTAGGAAATCATTACATAATGTCTATAATTAACAAATGAAGATGATATTCCATTCCATTCCCCATCAAAAGTGTGAATATCGTGATTTATCAAAACGACAAGCTCAAAATGGTAATTTAGTGGAAAAGGTGGATGGCCATCGAGATCCATCTGGATCATTCCTCCCCCCTTAGGAAGCAATGGTCTCCATTATGTCAAGTTCCCATGGGAGATGGGGAGACTTCTGTTAAATCTGAAGCTTGGTGCGATGCTTGCCTTGCTGAAGAAGTTGTCCTGCTTAGGTTGTTGAAGGTTGTCGTGAACCTGTTGCTGGAGGGGTTGGATCTGTTTAACCAATCTAGCTCCATGATCTACCTGAGTGTGGGAGGACTTTGTCGGTGAAGATGCAGCATGAAGAGTATGAAGGGTTCTGTTATAACCTTGCTTGACTGGGAAGTGTGGAGGCACCCCCGTAGGTGCAACAAGAACATCTTGGTACTCTTCTACAATCTTGTCGATTTGCTTCTGTTGGATAGAAAGGTCTTGGGATGAGGCTGCAGTGGTTGCAGTGTCCTTCTGTTCACCTTCTAATCGGATTGTGAAGAGGCTAAACTTCGCAGTATGAGAGATTGCTTTGTGGCATTGTTTTGGTGGGACAATACTCGAAACTACCTCTGGTATCCTATATAACTTACCCCCCAGAGTAACAATGATGCTACGGGGTCGAGACTCATAAATGACATGACGCCTCCACATATATGGTTGGCCTAATAGAACATCACAGACTTCTAGTGGGGAAACATCACACAATACCACATCCTTGAAGGGCTTGATGCTGTAGTACAGACGACACTGCTGGCTGACACGAAGATCTTGACCCTGGCGAAGCCACCCGATGTTGTATGGTTGTGGGTGTGGTGTTGTTGGCAAATCCAACTGCTTGACAACCTCTTCTGAGATGATGTTCTTTTGGCTTCTGCTATCAACAATAAAATGTAGTGGGGTCCCCTTCACCCACATTTGTGAATGGAAGAGTCGCTCCCCCTCCTCAGGATCTTCTTCTGGTTGGATTGTTGCAGTTGCGACAGTAGCAGTGGGTTCTGCATCAATGATCTGTTTCCTTTTATTGTTTTCTGAATCAAGGTCTAAGTTGGGGTTCGACTCTTTGTCTTTGAGCTCGACTACCAATGACTGTATTGAGCGACATTCATTAGTGTTATGCCAAGGGCTGTTGTGGAACTCACACCACTTTCCGATGTCTTTCTTAGACTTCCCATTACCCTTCTTTGCCTGCATATGGGACTGGCTTTCTTGAGGTTGGCCTTCCTTGCTTTGTCCTTTATTATGTGAGTTAGAGTTGCCTTTGCCATGCTTCTCCCACTTACTCTGCTGCTTGAATTTCTGCTCAATTTTGACTGCATATCGATAAGCATCTCCCAGTGAGGAGATGTCCAAGAAATCCATCTCTGTTTGGATGTACCAGTGTAGACCACTGCGGTACTTCAAAACCAGGTGCTGCTCGGAGTCTTTGATACCCAACTTTGAGCGTAAGGTATGAAAGATGTTGGTGTACTCTGACACTGTTTGGTTTCTTTTTTGACACAGAGTTGTCCATCTCATGTATTGGTCATCATAGTTTTCGACAGGGTAGAACTCCTCTTTTAGGCCATCTACAAAGGCTGCCCAAGTGGGTTCTCTCCTAAATAGTGTAGATTCATCTGCGGTGTACCTCTCTGAGTAACCTTCCCACCAAACTCTGACATGGAGAAGGGCTTTAAGGAGCGTGAAGGTGATCTTTTCACTGTTGGAAAATTTTTGGACAGAGTAATAACCTTCTAGCAGATTCAACCATTTTTCTAGAGCATCTGCATCTATCTAGCCTTCAAATAAGGGGATATCAAAATTGACTTGTACCTTGAAGCGTGTCGCACTTGCGAAATGGCTTCTTGTCGAAGATTCCTCAGTCGTCGCCATCGGTAGTCTTCGAAGGATCTGAGCAAAGTTGTCCATCATTTCGTTCCTCTGTTGCACAAGGGCTTCCTCGAACAACGTCTTGAAAGGATCTCCTACTTTGTCATCTCTCTTTTCTTCCACCATGGGAGTTTGCTTGGGATGGCGAGAGAAGTTGTCCTCAAGCCAAACTAGCTCGAGATCCAACTCTCTATACTCTGATCTCGTCGGGGACCTGCTCTGAGAAACGACAAGGAGCAGCCTGCTCTGATACCACTGATCTAGATTATTTTGAGAACGACATGAAGACAAAAATATAACCGATATATAACAAGGAAATACACAGAGATAATGCGGAGAGCACAGAATATAGTGAAAACCAACTTCTATTAATGAACAAGAGAGAAAAACACTGTAGAACAAAAACTGACAGAATGGGGCAACTTATCTTTGAAAAGAAAGAGATGTTGGCTACGCTTCATTCACAACAAGCTTTACATCACACTCCATTGCATGCTTAAAGGGCCTCCTTCACCTCAATTATATATGAGAGAGTGAGAGGAGAACAATTCCCATGATGCATGTGGGTTAAATTGGACTAAGTTTATAAAATTCCATAGGCATGTAAAACACTAGGACTTCCCGGGCGGTCACCCATCCTAGTACTACTCTAGCTTGAGCGCGCTTAACTGCAAAGTTCTAATGGGATCTGATGCATTAACGCTATGCTGTAGGCATGTACATAAGACCACTAGGAAATCATTACATGATGTCTATAATTGACAAATGAAGATGACATTACATTCCATTCCCCATCAAAAGGGTGAATATCATGGTTTATCAAAACGACAGGCTCGAAATGGTGATTCAGTGGAAAAGGTGGATGGCCACCAAGATCCATCTAGATCATATGGCCTCTTGGTCGAGAAATGCCTTGGGCTAATGGTTCAACTGATTGAACTAACCCTTGGGGCTAGATCATATATATATATATATATATATATCACATAAACAACGATGCCAATGAGGGTGTTTGAAATTTATCTAAATGAGTATTTTGGAATCGTTGTTTTTCAGTGCTTATATATATATATACATATTTCAGACATACTCATTTAGATAAATTTCAAACACCCTCATTGGCATCGTTGTTTTTCAGTTGGGTGGAGTTCACCTGAAATGTTAGATTCTAAACATGAATGCAAGATATCCCCAAAGGCTTTGTGACATCATGAACAATTCCTCCAGAAACCTTTGTTGAACAATGTCATGATTGTTCTTTTTCTTATTTATTTAAGTTATTTGTGCACATATTGTTTTTAATTACCTTTATCTCATTAACACTTATGAACTAGTATCTTTGGGTGGATTCATTCTAAACAAACAAGATTCCATCAATGAGATCATTTCTCTTGTTTACATTCTTTACTTTCTTCATAATTTGCTTAATTTTATGTTTGGAAAGGATACCCTATCTTCTTATGAGCTTTATGCACATTGCAATCATAGTGCTGCCTGTTATCGCACAAATTGTAGGTTAGGGAAAGCCCGACCCAACCACCAAGTGGCGACAACATAAGGACACTACCCAATGTCACCTTGATATAGGTCCCGTGCTTCAAGGGTGACTAGGTCACTCTAGGGAGGCAATCCCGATGACCCTAGGGGGAAAGGAGGGGGGAAACGGAAAAGGAAAGAGTGAAGCCCCTAGAGGTCAATATTCTAGATGGAAAATGAAGGGTGATAATGAGTCTTAGGTTGTTTTGAGGTTGCCAAAGCCTTGGATGAATTGCCGAGAAGTTGGTACCTGCCCGAGACACAAGAAAAACCACTATGCAGTATAATATGTTAGTTGGATCAGCAAGCTAGGCTTACTGTCCCTGATTTGCAGCAATAAATGACAATATATATCAGCAGTAAAACAAGTACTAAAGCTGCTAGAAAGATTGCTCAAAGTCAAATGAAATATGCTTGAAACAAAGTAGATAATCACTAGAGAATTTCACAATCTATAGCATGAGACTTTGGCAATTGATTATGGCTGTCATAAAAGATGTATGCAAAAGTATTTTGCAGCTTTATGGCTGTACCAAACTTGTTGCGACAGCAGTGAAATCAGCCACTAAAACTTGCAAAGAAATCACTCAAAAATTGTATTAGAGCAAGTAGAATAAATTGGCAAATTCTTAGCAACTTTTGACGGTGAAAACACAAGTTATGAGTGACTTTAGGTTAGGGTTTCTGCAGTGAAATTACCATCCTTATGGCTGTAGCAAACCAAGACTTATTGCAGAAAATTTATCCAATCAAATCAGCCCCAAGTTAGCTCAATAAGTGCGCCTAGGTTAGTAGAAGGTTAGGGCAGATTTTTAGGCCTAGTCTAGGGTTAGTTTAGGAGATAATTAGGGTTAGTAGGCTAGGGTTGGAGCATCCCTAATGGCTGTAGGTTAGTTTTACTAAAGAAACAAGATATTGTGGTTGAAAGGAGATGCCTCAATGAGGCAAGGGAGCCAAAGGCTCAAGGAACACTTTCCCAAAGAGGTAATATTAAAACTTGAAAATTTCACGTTTACCAAGGAAGCAATTTATTCTTCAAATGCAACAAGTAAATGACTAGTGCCTTAAACAATGGGTTAATGGAGTCAAGCAAAGAAAGAGCTAGAGATGCTACCTCCTTGGCGGTGTAAATACTCTTACTCTCCAGGGCAAGTATCTCTAGCTAGGGTTTAAGCTAAGAGGGTGTATGCCCTTATACTTTTCTTAGCAAACCCTTGCTAAGCAAATAGTATATAAGCATAAAATGATGGAGACTATGGCAGGGGTGTATGCCCTTATACTTCCCACCTAGCTCTAGCAAATTAACCTTGATTAGAGAAACAAATGATAGCACAATGTAGAAAAAGCTTACCAATTCAAGGAAAAAGCTAAGACAAACCACCATAAAAGCTATAAAAATACTTCCAAGGCTAGCGCATCACTTTCATCAACCAATAATCCAAGAAATAGCCATAAACAAGAGCACAAGAGAGAGAACTAGCAAATAGCCAAAAACAAGAGCACAAGAGAGAGAACTAGCTAAAGAGAGCAAAAATTTCAGTCCAAGTACTCCCTTCAAGTGGAGAGTTATGATAAAATGAGATCTTATGATTCTTATTTATACAAATGTCACCTAAGATAGTTTGTCCACATAATTTAGTAAAACATTTAAGACTAGGGGTGAACAACCCTAATCTTTCCCCTACAAAGTAATAATAAACAATTCACTTTAAATTCACCTTTTGCACAAAGAAAAACCTAGTTTATAAAGACGCCACCCCTTTAGGGGAAGTTTTGGCACAAAGAGGAGAAAATCGCCGCTGGTGATGGAGGAGTGTAGAAAGGTTTCCCAAAGCCACGCGGTCAAGCATCCAAGTCACTTCCTTCATGGTCGTTCTCAAGCCCCTCAAAACGTCCTTGTGGCAATGCATATCAACCTCACCACTAAACCTGTAATGTCCCCATTTTGGGACATTCTAACAATACAACATTTCAGAGTATTATGCATACCCGAGTAGCCAAATAGGGGAGACAGAGAGTTCAGGAGATATTAAGGTGTTTTATTGGGCCTGAATTGCATAGCTCATTTTATTTCGTCATCATGATCCATTATGCACAACTTTTCCTTGGTTTCGTTGCATTCCAAAGACTTCCGTAATTTTGAGTTATTATGGTCATATCTTAATTAAATTCAATTAAGAAGGTCATAATCGGTATATTACTTGGAGAAACCTCTTTAGTGTAATAGCTCATCAATCGAGAGGAAGAGAATTACAAGATAAGATGATGAGAAGTGACTTCAAAGTATCGGAGAAGCTATAAGGATGGATAAATCGTTACTTTAGAGGTAAAATGGTTAATTAATTAATTAATTAAGTACTTTAACCAAGGAATAATAAAATAAAGTAAAGTCACTTAGAGGGAAAAGGTCAACAACCAATTTGTAATTTCGGGAAGCTATAAAGGAAGGTAAATCTATTATTATTTTATGATTCGACAGCTGAGATATTTGCGAGGAGGAGGAAATCGACTCTTGTCGCTTTGTGGATTTTTCGAGGAAACCACCACCATTGATTGGTTTCGGTGGCGAGAGACACACTCTATCCCATCGGAGATACCATCAAGGTATCTCACCGTTCATTTCATGAGTATCCGGGCTCGACTACTTAACTCAAATTTTAAAGTAGGGCGCAAGGGTTAGAGAGAGAGGGTTCGTGGTGGCCACACGAGACAGCCAAAGATTTTGCAGATTCCTTCCCACCCATTAGAGAGCTAGCCAGTGCGCACCTATTGAGCCACTTGTCATCCGTTTCAGACGATGGAATCTCCTGGAAAGTAGAAAACAGTCATTTAGGGCGTAGCTTTTGAGGAAGTACATTTGGGGTTTGAGGGAGTATTCCAGGGTAAATCCAAGGAAACCCTTCCAATCCATTACGGAGGAGGCCAGGACAATTGTTTCGAGCCATACATCATCGATTCACCGATGGGATCATCATAGGGTGACTCCCACAACCTAGGAGGTGCGCAAACTCCTAGGGGGTGACATCCGAAGCTTTTGAGGTCGGATCTTTAGTCCGACAGTCACCAGGATGAGCCTAGAGACCAGGGTGCTTCTTTGGAGACAATTTCTAGTCCATTCAGATGGGTATCGCCATCATGGCGAGTTTCCGATCCGCAGCATGGTCAGAGCTCCTGGACTGTGGTTTTGTCGATCTATCCGCAGGCATGCACATCAACCTTCTTTACTCCCATGGATCACTTCCGCATTTGCTTTGTTAGTTGATTTGTATTCCGATGACGATCTATGAGATCTAACCGATGAGTAGTATATCTGCCCAACTTATTATTGTATTTCCCACTTTCACCTCATTGTATATAATGTTGAGTCGTGGTTGTTCCTTTTTTTCGCATGCATCATATATATAATGCTAAAACACTAAATGAATGAAACACACATGCTAAAAGCACCAAGCATGTTCACACATTAACTCTAACACATCCAGAAACCCCTGCAGTATCGCATCTCAATGATAAAACAAAGAGTTCCACAAAGAGATATCTAGATCACCGATCGTGGATATTTCACAACCCAAACTCTAGTGACACTCTAAAGCGTGATGTTTTTCCTTTCCTAGGCAAAATGTTTGGCATGTGGGGCTAGGTTATGTCGCCCAAGCCATCTTCTAGGCCTTCGAGGTTTCATCTCTTTCATTCGCATGTGGGCCCTTGGTATCCAATTGGCTTCAAGCCCCATGGAACCCAAGCTAGGCTTCTTCAAAATAAATTCACCCAACTATTAGGTCCTCAGAAAGATTAGTAAGCAATAACTCCAAGGATCACAAGTCATAACATCATGATAAGTAAATCAAATCAATAAATGAGCCACCTACATTGCATCAAGGATTAGCATGTCAAACAATTAAGTGCTCAAAGACATTATGCCATTTCTTGGTCAAGCTTGAATATGGGAGGGTTGATGAGGTGTCCCATTGGGTAGATCTAGCCCTAGGCTCCAGAGTTTCCAAGAGATCCCTCTATAGGCCATGTAAAGTGGGTGAAGTGGTTATGGTCAAGACCTCAATGGGCATGGGGTTCATGACACAAGGGGTTGTAGTGTCTCACCCATGGGTGCCTTTGTAGAGGTGTGTGTGGTACCTTCATTTGCAAATGCACCCTTTTTCCAAGCCCATTATTTTGCCATTCTTTTGTTTCCCTTTTCTTATAAATTTAAGGACAAGTTGAAGGCTGCTACATGCAGGTCCGGAGCAAATGACAAGGTCACCCACAAATACCTAGCTGAAATGAGAAGGCTTCCGACCGTGATGAAAGATCTCCTCACCCATGCGTACCTCGAGAGCTCCCACTCGCTTGGTGACCGATGATGGCAATGTCATACCACTAGATATCCATGAACATGATAAGCCACTGATGACCTCCTATCCTCCAACTAACCTTTTAAGCATTCATAAGGTCTTGTGGGTCCCCTTTCTCAAAGATAAGTGTTTCATTGCTTCTTTGGATAATCCCTCGGCAAAGCATCTAGAAGGTTTATACATAGGCTTTATCTTTTACCCAACAACAACTCCTTTGGGCCTTCAACCCCTTCCCATAGAATGAGGGAGAACCCCTTCTTGGGTCAATACACCCTAAAATCCCAAGAGATAAGGAAAATGGGGGGAAGTAGTGATGGAAAGTGGTAAGTATGGTCGGGAACGGTATGATGGATCTTCAAGGGATTTCCCAATAGCAAACCCATCCCCAAGGAAGACCACTTACTAGGGCACAATGTCAACCACCTAGGTGAAGCATAGCAAAAGGCATAATGTCGAAGCATATATCATGAAATTTAAAGCAGTCTAAGATAAAACATACTCAAATGCCTCAAATATTGAAATGACACTCACTATAATACCTGACTTGTACCTCATGGAGCAAGGCCCATTACCTCTCGGAAGTCAGCTGGTGTGGTGGATGCCATCTGAAAATCTACGACCTGTGTGGTGGTGAGAAGGGTTTCCATTTGTGCAAAAGGATACTGCTAGTCATGTGGTCTCTCTGTTCTCCATATCTGCAACCTAAGGGCCTCGAGACATAATCTCCTTAGCTATCTACAAAATGGGGATAACACTACCATTCGATGTCTCATGCCAATTCGTAACAATCCTCAAGGCTCTTTGTATTTTGCAAATACCAGAGTACTTTGGACTTTCCTAGTACACGGTGTGTGTCTTCAGCTACTTTCTCAATGGAGATACAAATTGTTTAATTTCACTTTTAATCAATAACTTTTCCCTTCACCTTTAAATCTTGCTATTGATAATAAATTAGGATTTCTAGCGAGAGTATCTCCATTGGTTGTTCTTGGTATAATGAGTACATTAGTCAGATATTGCCTTTGTCATTTTATTGATCAGTACCAGAAAACAAGATTGAGCAAACCAATGTTCAGATGTAAATGAGCAATTATATAGCTACTATGTGATATTCTCACTGCTTAAAATGAAATGAACTTTAAGAAAACGAGGTGTGTAATTTGGTTTATGTGAGAGGTTTTTTCATGTTATTGTGCATGAGATATTGAAATTAATGAGAGGTGGGAACACTTTTATGTTTCTTGAATAGTAACAAGAGATGCCTTTGCCTTAGGAACAAGGAAACCAAAATTTCCTGCTTTCTTACTAGCTACTAAAGTCTATACTTGCTAAAATCTCTGGGAGAGTGGAAGAGAACTTTAGAAAGTTACTTTCAGTGAATGCTTTTATATTGGTTGATTTATTCAAACTAAAGTCGTACAAGGTGATACATTGCACGTGCAAAAATGGGGTAGTTGAAGTAGTAGTTAGCGTACTGGCACCTATAGTAACTATTATTGTTTCCTTTTTGTTTTAAATAATAAGATTAGTGAACTCAGGATCTTGCTTTATAACTTTCCCTTCACTATTTTTTAGTTGTAGGCTTCAATTTAACTTATTGAGGCATCCATAGACATCAAGTTTTGTTTCTAGAGGAGCTAGGACCTCACTATATAGATATCTATTGCAAATAGCACACATAACATTATCTATTTGTTTGAGATTGGTACTTTAGTCTTGTAAATAGTTAATAAAACAATTCCATGCTTCATTTGGCTTTATTTTCATGGACAGTAATGGAAGATGGTTTTTAGTTTCTATCAAATTTACTGGATATTTACAAAATAATGAATTATTTGTTTTCTTACTTTTTTGTTCTAGGAATTACTTCTACTTTATTTCTTATTTCTTCTTTACATGTTGGATTTTGTAGAAGTTCATTCTATAATAATAACACTGTCTTTGGTTTTATAGTGGAGAAGAAGTTTGAAGTTAGGAGGTGAGGAAGCAGTTGAGAAGATTACTTTGGAGGGTGTAAGAGCATTACGTACTATGTTGAGTGCCACTGTTCATGATGTTCTATATTACATGAGTCCTATTTACTGCCAGGATATCATTGATTCGGTATTTTCTGACTCTCTCTTCACTATTCTTTCCTTTTAAAACATGGGAGAAGTAAGATGTATGCAAGTTTTTATGTTCTTTTACTTTGGTAAGAATATTAGTAGGTGACGAGTGGAAAGTGGTAATGTATCACAATGTAATTGTAAATTTCTAATTGTAATTCTTGAGTTGAGGAGACAAATGTTTAGATTTACAAGAGATTGTGAGAGAATTGAATGTAACCAACAAAAACCCAAATTATGCAATACAAAGAAAAATAAACCAACACTAGGGCAACACTACACTTGAAGAGAAATCAGCTAGGAGGAGTGCAACACTAGAGAGAGAGAACTCAAGACATTTGCTAGACAGAGAAACTTGAAAACAAGAGAGGGCGCAACACTTGATGATGCCCTTAGGCATATTACTTTATTAAGAGTGAATGAATCACTTGAATGATTGAGTACAAATGAGAGGTTGGTATTTATACACAAGTGAAGAGTGGGCACTTTCCCTAATAGGGTTTTCAAGTATATGTGTATAAGGTTAGCCTTAGCCAAAAATACAAATGCGATTATGATACACTCTAAGGTTGGCTGTTGCCGAAAGTGAAGATTACACTGTTTTTAACACCCCCCCTTATGTTGAATAGGGGTCACAGAGAGTGGACATTACATAACATCCCTTGTTAATGACAAATCTTCCACAACAATGAAATAAATTGCTGAAATGGAAATTGCAAGGAAATGTAAATGTTGTGAAAAGTGAATAGGTTGATTTTAATTAATTTTAGGTCTCTCTTTGACCTGGGGGGAATTAGATGTGAAAATTTCCAAACCTAAATTATGTGACTACCTCAAGTCCATATCCCTTAGCTAAGAGGAAATGCTGGGTGCTCAACAAGAGAACAACAAGGTTCTCCCCCAACTCCACAGGTCAAGTCCAAAGTGCTTGGGCGCTCAACAAGGAGGACACTTAGTGCCGTGAAACCGTCCTCGGCTTGAACCCCTTCTAGCCTCCACAAGTCACCTTATTTTAGTGGCCAAACAATAATGAAAAATGAATGCCTAATTAAACTAACTACTTAATCCTTTGCCCTTTCTTATTACCCAAGATCCACAAAGTGGCAAGGGGAGGGAATACGGGGCAAAGGCAAGGTAAATTTTATTTACTTTGCAAAGAATGAAATTTTAAGCACTAGTCAACAAAATATTGCAAGGGTGGCAAAGCCACTCACATGCAAGGTGTGGACAAACAAAAATTAATTGCTTAAACTAAATAACAAGGAACAAACTTAGCCACACAACTTTGGCACAATGTGGAGGACAAAACCTACCGATTTTGTGACAAAGGTGGGTAAAAATTAAATTACTTTACAAGCTTCACAACTATGACACAAGGTGGATGACAAAGCCTACCGATTTTGTGACAAAGGTGGACAAACAAATTGAACAAAAATTAGAAAATTAAATCTAAACTAGCTAGCACGATTTTTCAAGGATGGCAAAGCCAATACATGCAAGGTGTGGGAAAGAATTCTGAAACTAATTTACAGATTATAAACTTTGAGAGAAATTAGAGAATGCAAGCCCAAGAGACTCTCTTGGGCTGCTTACAATGACTTTAGAAAGCAAGAGAAAGAAAAGAGTTTTGCACCAAAGCTTCCAAATGTTATCTTGAGCTTTTAGTAGCCAAATTTGGGCAACACCTCTCATTTTAATGGTGAAATCCTACATAAAACAACAAACAAAGCTTGCTAGAAAATGCTAAGAATCACCTAAACATGTTAGTTTTTGGTTAGTATATAAACATAAATTTTTATATACAAAATCTGAACTTGGAAAATGATTTGAAAGCAAGATTTAAATGATTATTTATGCAGAAAATAAGTATTAGAAGCTGAAAATTAAATCAAAAAATTATGTGAAGTAAAATGAAGCCTTTGGAGTCCACTGATCCAAGCTTTGGTAACCTGTAAATATGTAAACCCTTGCTACACAATGAGACAAGAAGGTGAGATATTTTAAAGGCCTACAAAATACTTTGCAAACACTAGTAAAAACAAATCACATAAACCTATAACGATACTATTACATATTTATCCCTAGCAAAATACTTTGCTTAGGCTTCTTCAAGTAAAACAATGTGAGCAAAAATGAACAAAAAATTACAATATTACCTCACCCAAAGAAAAACACCATACAAGAGCAACCAAAGAGCACCAAGAGAACACCAAGAGATTCTCAAAAGCTTCACTTTATTGTTCAAAAGAATGGCTGCAATATTGCAGCAAGATTACATGAGAGAAATGATGAGAAAGCAAGAGAGAACGGGGAGAAAATTTGACATAATAGTTGTGAGACTTCATTCCAAAATGAGGAGAGGGGGCTTCCTTTTAAAGGAGGGAAAGAGGAGAAACTCGTCTTGAATGAGTTACAAGTGTCACCCATCCAAGAGAGAGAGATCTAGTCAAAGGGGGGCACACTTTTAGGGTTTGAGGGGTGAGTTGTGAGGGGAGAAAACCCCTTTTCTTGTGTTTAAAACTTTGATTAGGCTCTAAGGGGGGCACACTTAGGGTTTGAGGCCTCCTTCATCTTTAATTTTTACTTTTTCCTAAGTTCATGAAGAAGGGGGGTGTTCCTCTCACTAGGGAGACTCAACTTAAGTTGTTCACTTCATTTGGGGGGGTTCTTCTAAGTGGATTTTCACTTTTCCAACTTAGGAAATACATTAGAAAACATTTTCCCACTTCTTTTCTTGACTTTAGTCACTTTTACAATTTTTGGCTTTTTTTACCTTAGCGAATTATTTACTGATTTCTAACTGACTTGGACTCCTCTTGGACAATGACCTAGCAAAACTTGTCCAATTGAGCTCAAAATTGGTCCAAGGGTGTAGGGGGTCATAAGCCATTTGATTTGAGTACTCACACCCCTATACAAAATTCTCAAGGACCAAATCTTTACATTTTTCATAAAAAATAATTAAAATTTCCAATTTATGGAAAATTTTAATTATTAAAAAATCCTATCAAAACGTGACGGAATTCCGCAAGACTCTAGGAGATGTCTAGCATGGTCATTTCCAATACTTCTAGACCTTAGTCACTTGCTGGCAGTGTTGCCAGAAGCGAGAGTGTCGGAAGCGTCATTTTCCAAAAATCCTCTTAAGTGAAGCATCTGGGAAGTGTCTGTTATATATATATATATATAATTTTATATATATATTGCATTTATATTCAAAAAAATATGTAGAAAGACAAATTAGCTGCAGAATATATGAAAACATGCATATTTGTACATCAATATAGATAGAAATGACATCCATATGAAAACATGCATATATGAAAACATGCATATTTGTACATCAGTAACTCTGCTTGCTGGGCTCTATTGACCACCTATTTCAACTAGGGGGGCAACTCCATGTGCCATGATGATATGTACCTGATGGTGCTACAAGCAGTGTTGCCAGAAGCGGGAGCGAAGCGGGAGCGTTTTAGGAAGCGGGAGCGTCGGAAGCGTCATTTTCCAAAAATCCTCGGAAGCGAAGCGTCCGGGAAGTGTCTGTTATATATATATATAATTTTTTTATATATATTGCATTTATATTCAAAAAAATATGTATAAAGACAAATTAGCTGCAGAATATATGAAAACATGCATATTTGTACATCAATATAGATAGAAATGACATCCATACTACAT
>SNQJ01S0202397.1:0-14126 GCA_010110895.2 Picea sitchensis | reverse complement strand
GTGAAGGAGGCCCTTTAAGCATGCAATGGAGTGTGATGTAAAGCTTGTTGTGAATGAAGCGTAGCCAACATCTCTTTCTTTTCAAAGATAAGTTGCCCCATTCTGTCAGTTTTTGTTCTACAGTGTTTTTCTCTCTTGTTCATCAATAGAAGTTGGTTTTCACTATATTCTGTGTTCTCCGCATTATCTCTATGTATTTCCTTGTTATATATCGGTTATATTTTTGTCTTCATGTCATTCTCAAAATAATCTAGATCAGTGGTATCAAAGCAGGCTGCTCCTTGTCGTTTCTCAGAGCAGGTCCCCGACGAGATCAGAGTATAGAGAGTTGGATCTCGAGCTAGTTTCGCTTGAGGACAACTTCTCTCGCCAGCCCAAGCGACCTCCCATGGTGGAAGAAAAGAGAGATGACAAAGCAGGAGATCCTTTCAAGACGTTGCTCGAGGAAGCCCTCGTGCGACAGAGGAACGAGATGATGGACAACTTTGCTCAGATCCTTCGAAGACTACCGATGGCGACGACTGAGGAATCTTCGACAAGAAGCCATTTCGCAAGTGCGACACCCTTGAAGGTACAAGTCAATTTTGATATCCCCTTATTTGAAGGCCAGATAGATGCAGATGCTCTAGAAAAATGGTTGAATCTGCTAGAAGGTTATTACTCTGTCCAAAAAATTTCCGACAGTGAAAAGATCACCTTCGTGCTCCTTAAAGCCCTTCTCCATGTCAGAGCTTGGTGGGAAGGTTACTCGGAGAGGTACACCGCAGATGAATCTACACTATTTGGGAGAGAACCCACTTGAGCGACCTTTGTAGATGGCCTAAAGGAGGAGTTCTACCTCGTCGGAAACTATGATGACCAATACATGAGATGGACAACTCTGTGTCAGAAAAGAAACCAGACAGTGTCAGAGTACACCAACATCTTTCATACCTTACGCTCAAAGTTGGGTATCAAAGACTCCGAGTGGCACCTGGTTTTGAAGTACCGCAGTGGTCTACACTGGTACAGCCAAACAGAGATGGATTTCTTGGACATCTCCTCACTGGGAGATGCTTATCGATATGCAATCGAAATTGAGCAGAAATTCAAGCAACAGAGTAAGTGGGAGAAGCATGGCAAAGGCAACTCTAACTCACATAATGAAGGACAAAGCAAGGAAGGCCAACCTCAAGAGAGTCAGTCCCATATGCAGGGAAAGAAGGGTAATGGGAAGTCTAAGAAAGACACCGGAAAGTGGTGTGAGTTCCACAACAGCCCTTGGCACAACACTGATGAATGTCGCTCAATAAAATCATTGGTAGTCGAGCTCAAAGACAAAGAGTCGAACCCCGACTTAGACCTTGATTCAGAAAACAATAAAAGGAGATAGATCATTGATGCAGAACCCATTGCTATTGTCGCAACTGCAACAATCCAACCAGAAGAAAATCCTAAGGAGGGGCAGCGACTCTTCCATTCACAAATGTGGGTGAAGGGGACCCCACTACATTTTATTGTTGATAGCGGAAACCAAAAGAACATCATCTCATAAGAGGTTGTCCAGCAGTTGGATTTGCCAACAACACCACACCCACAACCATACAACATCGGGTGGCTTCGCCAGGGTCAAGATCTTCGTGTCAACCAGCAGTGTCGCATGTCCTACGGCATCAAGCCCTTCAAGGATGTGGTATTGTGTGATGTTTCCCCACTAGAAGTCTGTGATGTTCTATTAGGCCAACCTTATATGTGGAGGCATCATGTCGTTTATGAGTCTCGACCCCGTAGCATCATTGTTACTCTGGGGGGTAATAAGCTATATAGGATACCAAAGGTAGTTCCGAGTATTGTCCCACCAAAACAATGCCACAAAGCAATCTCTCATACTGCGAAGTTTAGCCTCTTCACAATCCAATTAGAAGGTGAACAGAAGGACACTGCAACCACTGCAGCCTCATCCCAAGACCTTTCTATCCAACAGAAGCAAATCGACAAGATTGTAGAAGAGTACCAAGATGTTCTTGTTGCATCTACAGGGGTGCCTCCACACTTCCCAGTCAAGCAAGGTTATAATAGAACCCTTCATACTCTTCATGCTGCATCTTCACCAAGAAATTCCTCCCACACTCAGGTAGATCATGTAGCTAGATTGGTTGAATAGATCCAACCCCTCCAGCAACAGGTTCACCATCTTGTTGGTGTGGCTTTCATGGCCTCATCCATTGCCAACAACCTCTGTTGTGTTGGTACACTTGTCTCAAACTCTGATAAGAAGTTTTCTAAAGGGTTCAGCCCATCAAATGTGGGTAAGTTACTCACTGTTGTGCCGGTCCAGCGAACCTCTCTGGTTAGTCTAACACATCTTCTGGTAGAGACTTCATACATCTAGTTCTGCCAGTTCTCCAGGGCTTCTTCTGAGTCTGATGAACATGTGTTGTCACTTCGCCAGCTCAGATTCCCATCGACTGTAGGATTGATATAATCCTGATGTTTGGCTGTTAGTTTGTAGATGTTTTCCAGTTCGTACGCGTGGTCTTCTTCTCTAATAGGCTCTGTGTATCCAGGACCCTCATCTGGATCTAAAGGTGCAATGACCCTAAGGCCATTTCTTTCCTGAAGCTTATCTAGCAGCAAAGGGCAGTCCTCGATGACATGCTCGAAGGAATTGCAATAACTGCAGGTTGTGTAAGGGTTCTAGCAGTCCCTCGCTAAATGTCCTGGTTGCACACAGTTGTAACAGATTATTTGTCCTCGGCCTCGACCCATACCTCGTCCTCCTCCTCGTCCTTTGTATCCACCGCGAGGATTGAAACTTCCTCTTCCTGGAGAATTATACTGTGCATTGTTTCCTTCTTGGTGTACTTCGCCTTTGATTTTGTATATGTCTCTTGATCTTTCGTGCATCAGGTCAAAAGCCCTACAATCTCTATCATCGTGCCCTACGGACTTACAGAATGTGCAGTACAATTTTGTGGGTGTCTGAACATACTTCAGCATATAATAGCACTCACCAGGGCGATGTCGATTTCTGCATACTTCGCACCAGGGCAGGTTAACTTGCTTCAAGGGGCTCAGCGCTCCTGAGGCCAAATATTCATGAAACAGGGGACAGTGTTCTTTATCATGACCTTCGGATCTACATCTTACACACCAGATATCTTCTCTTTTGTCCTTCCCCTTGTCCTTCTTCATATCCTCAACCTGCAAAGACAAACTAGTCAGTTGGCTCAAGATCTGGCTCATGCCTAAGCTAGATTCTCCGATAGGTGTTAATTCAAGCTTCATGGCGATCTCCAAAGCTTCTGCCTGCGATGAAATCTTCTGTTGCATCAGGGGAACTCTGATGTGTGGTTAAAGAGTAGCAATGAACCATTCTTTGTTTTGCTCATCTGGGATCTTAAAAGTCAATCGGCCCGTTAGGGTCTTGAATCTCCAATCGAACTCCCAAACTGGTTCGGCTACCTTCTGTTTGATCTCCTTCAGCTCAGTAATACACTATGACTCTAACTTAGGTTTTCTAAACTCTGCAACCAGCGCGTTCTTGATCTCATTTAGTGGCTTAGGCTGCGCAAGTCCTTGGACAAGCTTCATGTACCAGCTCACCGCGCGATCCCTCAACGTAGTGCTAAACTGGTTTCTTTTAACAGCTTCATCGGTAATATTTTTAATGTTCCATACAACCTCTCACAGGAACCAGTGTTGATCAGGATCTTCAGATCCATCTCCTTTAAAGATAGGGAGCCTCATCTCGTCTGCCATAGAGCTGCCTAGGTTTCGTGTCTGAGTAGATGTTGAACTACTAGTAATAGTAGTCTGCGGATTCTGGTGATTCAGAATATTCTGATTACTTAGGATTTCTGAAATAACAGAAGGATTGATATTACTTACTTCACTGGTCTGCACGGTTCCTGAAGTTTCTGGCTCGTTCTGGCAAAGTTCTTCAGTTTCCTCTTCCTCTGCTCTGGTGGGTTCTGAATGTTCTTCGTCTATCAGATCTGCCTCTTCTCCACTGTAGAAACCCTCGTTTCCGTAGTTTTGCTTGAACAGGTCTTCAAGGTGAACCCCTTGAAATACTTTCCCACTGCGCGTATGTCCAGCTTCAGTGTCGTTGTCGCTGTCTGAATTCTTGAACATTAGCCTTTTCGGATACAACCAATCTACTGTATCTTCAAGACGTTCTTTTCATGCAACAGCATCTTGATTCTTAGCTTCAGAAAATGTAAAAATTTTCCTCTGGGTCCTTTAAAGAAGTATCTCTCGGTCTGGCTATATGATTCTATTCTGTCAACAGCAAATTCGGTGATATACGCTCCAATGGTACTATCGAACCAGTGATCTACAGCCCTTGATACAGCGTTGTCGACTCTCTTAACCTTCTTAATCAACTCCGACGTCCAGACCACAGAAGGTCTAGATCTGATCTCGAACTAGGTATCGGCTAACCTAGCTAACCACTCGTATAGCTCTTGATGGACTCCTCCAAAGAAGATCTCGTGAATATCGGTGAAGATGTGTCTCTGCAACCAACCTTCAGTACTTAGCTTAGGGTTCTTGTTTTGGGCTTCAGCGAAGTCCCTCTCTTGATCCTCTATCCACTTATGAATCTCTGTCTTCGATGGGAACCACCTTGACATTCCCTTACACAGATTCCTGTCCCGGCAACGGAACCATTTGTTGGCACAGGGGCAAACCCGAGGTTCACTCCAAGAGCGCACCAACAAGCCTTAGCTACTGGCCCTTTCGGCAGCACCTGCGAAGCAGATGGAGTCGCACCCGAAGCAGCTAAGAGGGGGGTTGCATGACAGAAATGTCTACAACCAAGGGAATATCAAGTGGGTCTATCACAACAACAATACAGCATTCATATATCACTCATCAGCTAGGTCTATCCTGCGCAGCTATAGATCTGATCTAACATAAGACTGCAAATAACAATATAACAATGACAGAGATCCAGGCATCAATCACACATACGACACACAATATACATGGTTCACCCTCTCTCTAGGGCTATGTCCATAGAACTGTGCTTATGATTTATTAAAGTAAAGCATACAGTTCTTATCTGCGCTCTCAGCTAGCAGATCTTCTTTCTTCTCTCTCTTTCTCTCCCCTTCCTGCGCACCCAGCTGCAGGATTTGACCTTCGCACACAGCTGAAGATCTCACAATACAATCCTCTCCCTCCACAACAAAGCTATAACAACAATATCATACCAATACTCAATGATCAACAACCCCCACCCAGGTCCTCTTGACCTTTATTTATACATTACAATCCCTCACCGACAGCCTTAGGTCGAAACTTAGGTGCCAAAACCCTAGATACCAAAAACCCTAGGTGTCTAAAACCCTAGATCAACTTGACCCGCTTTTTCCGGGCTTCGCCAGCCTATCTTTCCTTCTTCATCGCGTGCTGCTCCAAAGCATCCAATGATGGCTTTCTCTGCTTGTTGAGTTGTCCGCGATCTTCTTCCTTGCTGATCTGTCATCCCTGATCTCCTCATCCAACGGCCTGCTTTTCCGCACTTCGCTCCATCTTTCCTGCTCTTTTGCTCACTTCGACTCACTGACAGTTATTGTGTCTCCCACGAAGCTTGCTTTTTACCTTTCCTTCCTTGTTCTTCGCTTCCTTCCATAACCAAGGGCCAACATCACCCTAGAAGGGGCATGACGTCTTGCTTTTGCTTGATTAGGGTTTTAATTTAAGACATTTAATGTAAAACAGTATGATTTTGGTATTTTGGCCTTGTCGGCCTTTTGATGACCTAATTTTTAATTTAGGTCATTGGTATGCTATATATTGAAGGTTTTTACCTTCATATTTTCATCATCTTTCACTCACTCATTAGTGAGGTCTAAAATTTGCGCCCTTCTTAGGGTTATTGACTGAAATTTTGAGGCGCACTTGTTGACGGAAGACTTTTCTTGGCATTTTTGTCATTTCTCTTGGTGGAAGGTATTACAATTAGGGTTTTGCTATATGATTTCTTGGTTAAATGTAAGTGAATTTCTGCAAAACTTATTGATTGAATGGTTGTAGTGTTGTTTTCTTGCATTTATTGTTATAATTTGCTGAATTAAACCCTAGGTGACAAGCACATAGTAAAGGTCCTTGTCTCATGTCCCTACCAAGATTTTAAGCCATTTTATTTGTTGAAGTAAGATAGAGCCTTGCCTTAGCAACACTCTATTCTTTTCTTCTAGCCTAACCGTTTTTATCCTTGTTGTTGAGCTAAGAAGGAGAAAATGCACCAAGGCCTATGGTTTCTACACCTTGGTGAGCCGTTTTCCCTAGGGTTTGTCTAGTGCCTTGCTATAGCAACACATCCCTTGCAAACCCTCTTATCTTAGACTTTATTAATCAATATTCAAGCTAGCCGTTTTATTTATTGCCATTAAGTTAAAGAAGGAAGAGAGAGCACTGAGGCATAGGGTTTCAACACCGAAGTGAGCCTCTCTCCCCTAGGGTTTTGTTGTTGAGGCCTTGCTTTAGCAACACCTCAACACTTCACCCTCTTGTCTTTGGTCTTTAAATATCACTTAGTCCTTCAGCCTTGCGTCCTCTCTTTGACTCCATATACCCTAGCAGCGCACTGATCTAAGGCCTTGTGTGTTGAGTAACTTGATCATACAAACTTCCAATACTTTGAACAAACCCTAACTCTTACTAACCCTAGACTAATCCTGCTAACTCTAATGTTGTCGTCATCTTCTTATGCTATAAGCACCTTTGTGCAGCTTTCGTTTTACTTCAAAAGCAATTGAATGATTGGTTAAGGCATTGTTTATAAAGTGTTGATATTGTTACATTGAATGCCAAGTTTCTTTAGCATTTATTGAGAAGTGATATTGTAACCATTGCTAATTGTACAAACATTGATTTACTTCGTCAATATTATTGCCCAATTGCTTATTATCAAAAAGTCATTAGTTATATGAAGTACTAACCAGCAAGCAAGCTTGCACATGTAGTTTCATTGTTGCTTTGTCTCGGGGAGGTACTCTTATAGGTTATTAATTTTGGTTATCTTTCATTCTTCATTGGCTATTAAAGGTGGAATTTCTGATCAGGTGGTGACTTGTGAGGGGGGTTATTATCACTTAGCATTTCTAAGCCCTTTGCCTTCTCAAAACCCCAAGTCACCGGGGACGTCTCCCCTGGGCCTTACCTCCCTAAACAAAAAGAACCTTCCCATTGAGGTGACAGTGGTGGTATTGGTTCAGTTACGCCAGTTTGGCCTTCTTTCATCCGTCTATCATCCTATCTACAAACTGTACGATAACAGTTCCCATCAGAGACAGGTATATGATCGTTATATGGTTGTTTTTGCTTCAAAGTTAGAGCTAGCTTGGTTTCCCATGCATTTGAGAGAGATGTCTAGATATAGCAAGTGACCCTACTCTTTAGGAGAGTGTGATTGGAAACTCAGTTCACAGGTTTGAGCATATAAAGTTGGTCCTTGCATGATACTGAGCCCAATGGCATTTTTCCTGGCGACATGCGAGTACTTTATATTTTTAGCAGGTTGAGCTCTTGGCCTCAGATTGAGATTTTGAGTGTGCATGTAATGTTCCCAAGCCAATATGCCAGGAACATCACATTTTGCATGAATTTTTAACTATTTCTGGTTGTGACATTTCGTCAAACACTTTGTTGATTTACTTATGTTTGGGTGTTTACTTGCAGGTAGATTTCTTAAGTTCGGCCTCCGGGTTTATATTCGGTTACCACACATAGATCTGAAGATATAATCAATGGAAATACAAGATACACCAAATATGGAACCAATAGCAAAGATCTAACCTTTATTAATATAATGAGCAAGAACCTGATACAAGAGTGAGGTTGATCTGTAATGATCAACAAATAGATCCAATAAACATAATAAGAGCTGCTACAAAATGCTCCCGGCAAGAATATGAAAGCCTCCAAAGGCTGAATACACAATGAAGACTTAATACAAGAAGAGATTTGGGTCGTATGAAGTACCAAACCCCCAACTGGAAAGGTCACACTCTAGTAGAAGACTGAAACCCTCAATAATTCGGCCCAACTGAAGGAAGCCTCCAAATGAGTCCAAACTCGGCAGAATGATAGATCGGGGTGATAGGATCCCCCTCCTGAAGTCTCAAGCCGAAATGCTATGGATAACTCCTCCAAATGTTGAATCCTCCAATGAAGCTGCACCCTCCTGAAACCCTGAAGTGCCCAATAATTCGGCCCTGATGAAGGAGGCCTCCAAATGCTCTGAAACTTGCTAGAAAGGTAGATCGGGACACGGCAAGTCAGTAGGTGAAGTCTCCGGGTCAGATCTGAGGTATAACCCCTCCAAACTGAATAGATATGAATCTCAAAATGCCCTCCTCTCCAATTCGTCCCAATGCTCTAGGAAATCATCTGTACCATATAACTCTCTCAAAAGGCACTAGAAATGATGGTGGAGACCCTACAAGAAGAACCCAGATACTCAAATCTCCATAATCCCTTCTCCTTGGCTAGATCGAACCTTCCTTCAATGAATGGTGCACCCCCCTCGCTGGAAACCCCCAATGGTGCACCCTCTCTCGTCCTGTTCCTCTAACTGGTGTAGAACTCTCCTGCAACTGAGTAGATCTAAAATAGAATGGTGTGGGTGGAGTATTGCATCCCCGAGACCAATCTTGGAACAAGATAGGTGGAATCTTTCACCACCGAATTGTCCTCTAGGGTTTGCTAAGTCAAAACCCCCAAGGCATGGGATCACTAGCTAGAAGCCAGATATCAAAATGATAATCATACCTGAATGAGAGAATAGAGGCTCTTGCCTCTCTTTTATCCTTCCTGCTCACCTTGTCCCTCCAAAGTGACTTTTTCTTTATTAATTAATTAAATCACTTTAATTAATTAATTAACTCTTTTACCTCTGAAAAGTACCTTATCTCTCCTTGTGGTTTCCCTGGCCACTGAAAGTCACTTTTCATCATCCTATCTTGTAGTGTTGCTCCTCCCGATTCCAATGAGCTATTACACTGAGAGGTTCCTCCAAGTATTGTGCCCAAAATGACCTATTCAGTGAATTTAATTAACTTATAGCTCAAAATACTAAAAATCACGGAAATCGTTGGAATGCAACGGAACCAAAGCCAATCTGTGCGGAATGGATTATAATGATGAAATAGGATGAGTGATGCAAGTCGGACCCCAAAATATCCCTCGATAGCTCCTGTACTCGCTATAATCTCCATCTGGCTATTCTGGTCATCATAACACCTTGTAATACCCTGATGTCCCAAAGTGGGGACATTACAGTCCTCCCTACTAGAATATTGCTTGTCCTCAAGCAATAACCGAACCCATCCAAATACAATATCGAGGTCGCATGTCCACCTATGGGACACACAGTAGGTCCCATCCAAAGATGAACTATCATACACTCCACCCCCTGGGTCCCATATCAGGAAGTGAACTGCAATACCCTGTGAAGCATAGTCCTGAAATATATCAACTCCTTGTATCTCCTACACAAGACACATGGCCTCATCCCGGAATGAGTCCAACCTCCAAGTCCCTACCAAGATCAACACGGCCTCCATCAACTGCTCATGCTGATGCCAGAATGTGGTACTACAAGACCTCTGTGAGACACCCTCCAGTGATGTGCTCTCCTCAATACTGAAGCTCAATGGAAAGTCAAAACAACTTTCCCCTGCAAAGGTCCACTCGCCCCTGTCAGTCAGTGAAATGCTCAACCCTGCAATCCCCGGGTCCCATGCTAGTCTCTGTCGAAGATCACCATGTTGGCGCTACACTATTTTGATCCTGCCTGTCTGCTCCCTGTATATATACTGGATCCCCCACTCCTGGATCCTCAAGCTAAAGTATCTGTGGCAATTGGACATGCTGTCCAGAAGCTGCATCTGTAAAAGTAACTATGTGGAAGTAACACATGCCCAACCATCTCCATACTCGATCATGACTATCCGAAAGGAGAAACTATCTCGCTCCATAGGACAGGCCCCTGCAAGCCCTCTCAAAACCAACCCAAAGTGAGGTATGTGGCTCTCTGGCGCAACCTGGGTCATCATAAGGTGAAACAAGCTACTAACAAAATGAACTCTCGGATCCCATGGAAAACCGGGAAGTTTATCACTTTCGATCCCTGCTAACTGCGCCAGTGTCATATTGATCACTATCAGAAGTCCTCTATCAGATTATCAGATTATCATATTGCTCATCCTCCTGATAATCTGTAGTTGTGTCGTCCTTTGGGATGTCTACTATACCCTGGTCTATGATGCTCACCATCACGCACCAAATCTCAACTAATTGCCTATGACGATCCACCTCTATCCTGTTGTATGTTGTAAAAGCACTCATGTTAGGTGGTCCCGACCTAGCCACTCTCCATGTCCTCAACCACTGCCTATATCTCCTCATGCTACTGTCTATGATAAAAGTTTCAGGAAAGGCTAACAAAAGCATCTGTAGGTGACTGTAGGACTGGAAGATATCACATGCTTTGGTCAATCCCAAGGATTCGACCAAAAGCTCGTCCATCGATATCCATGATAAATACTCGCCTGTAGTCATCACTGAATCCCAAGCATCCAGTACAACCGGAAGTAACTCCTCCAACTATTGGTCAACCACCCTCCATCTCTCATCTCCCATGCAACTGCTAATACTGTGAAGGTGATCTCTCATAACTATGTGTTGTTGCAAAGGAGAGGCATCTACATGCTCCCCTAAGTGTGTCTCCTCCCTGCAATGCAATACACCCCTCTGGATCCCACCGGAAATCTCAGCATGTCTCTATGAGCTATCACTCACCACTGTATGCTCCTGCCTACTCATGTCATCTCCCGTATACTCATGCTGCATCGTAGATCCTGGGTGTACTACTGGATCAACCTCTACATGAAGGTCAACCGCTCTCGGAACACAAATGGAAGTGTCCTCAAAACTGTCCCTAGCTCTAGAGTACCCATGCATATGTGAGTGCTCGACTGTCTCAAAGATCCTCATGGAGGGTAGCTCCTGCGCCTCCAGATCATAACTCCCCATACTCATCAGTGATCCTGGGCACTCCTCATGCTCCTCCATCAACTGATGCTCCTCTACCAAGCCATCAACATCCTCTAGCAATGTGACTGAAGAGTATATCTGACTCTCCACTAAGATAGATGTAGTGGGTCTCTGGCGAATCTCCTCAAAAATCTCCTCTGATCTGAACTCCGATTCTTGAAGGGTTGCCTGTGTGCCTCTCAAAAATCATCGGGTGCTCTCCAACTCATGAGTGAATCTGTCCACCTCCAACTCCTGATCCCCCAGGGCCCTGTGATACATCTCACCAATCCCCAATAGGTAGTCTTTGTCCGTCAATAACTGCTGGTAGTCGGTCCTCATCATCGATACTCTCTCCCTAAGTATGAAAGTCATCCATCACAAATCCCCCATCTGAACTACCATGTGCCACTGATGCCCTCCAGCAGTAATCTGCCACAAATGCATGTGTGTCATCAATGTGCCTAGTGGTTGCCATGATCATATCCTCATTGACTCTCAACTGTCTTGCCAAGTAATGTGACTCCTGATCACAGTCATGCTGAGGTGCTACCTCATGTTTCTCACTGCTAGTGCCAACACTGGAATCCCCAACAACACTCTTTGCAGAAGATGAAGCGTTGAACTGCCCCCTGTCCACTGTGCCACTGGGTCCTCCTATATGTGACTGCACATCATCCCCAATTGCTAGCACCCTCTGAATCATACTGTATCCGGTGTGAGCAGTTGTATCCTCCTGTGCACTCACCCTGCTACTATCATCTGCGCCTGGATCCCATATAGATGTGTCCAAACACGTGCTATGGTCATCCTGACCAATAAAGGGTACATTCGCATCACTGCAGGTTGGTCCTGGAAGTAAGTGTCCCATCAAGATGTAAGTCTCCATAACATGCTCAACTAATGGAGCCTCCCAAAGAGGTGACTCAATCTCCTCATGCTGATAGGTAGGTATAAGGTCCACTATCTCCAAGTTATGTCTCTTCTCCTAGATTTGTGGATCCATATGCCTGTGGTATGCATCCCCCACATACGGCTCCTCTATCATCTCTGAAATGCCACTGATATCCTCAAATGGCGTGGCTACGATGGGTGTCTGGACAGATGACAGATGTGTCACAGTCATCATAGGAAGCTCGTTAGGTCTAGGTGCTAACACGTGTGGATCCTCACTAGTGTCACCACTCTGTTGAAGTGTAAGGTCATCAACAATATGTGATATGGCTGCTGAAGAACATGTGCTATCATCATGTCCATCCAACACGCAAGGGTCACTATCCTTCCCAAGTGTGCAAGGATCACTAACCTCTGTGCAAGAGTTCCTAGCATCATCGGACTGCTCCAAATAAGCATCTATCTCTGCATCCTCACACACCTCATCATCACTGTCATAGTGCACCTCAATAATGTGTTTCTTACCTTTACCGCTACATCTATGATCTAGTTCGCAAGGCACTTTGCAACTGTAGCAAAGTTGCCTGCTCCTAATGGGTGTGGGGTTACTCTGTGCTTCCCTCCATCTAGCTTCTCTGCCTCTCTTTTCCTCTACTACGCCGATCCAATGTGTGACCTTATCTTTGCTCCAACTAGGATTTTTAAAGGATACAAATTGATGGAATGTTACTAGATCTCTGAGAATCTCATTGAGGGTTTGATATTCCCTCTCACAATCAACAATCCTTCCGGCAAAATCCCACACATCCATCTCTCCTTATGGAAGACCCCTTTATGTCTCTGCATGCATGCGCTAATCCCCACTGGCTGGGAGGATCAAGGCTCGGATACCACTGTAATGTTCCCAAGCCAATATGCCAAGAACATCACGTTTTGCATGAATTTTTAAATGTTTCTGGTTGTGACATTTCGTCAAACACTTTTTGATTTACTTATGTTTGGGTGTTTACTTGCAGGTAGACTTCTTAACTTCGTCTTTAGAGTTTATATTCAGTTACCACACATAGATCTGAAGATATAATCAATGGAAATACAAGATACACCAAATATGGAACCAGTAGCAAAGATTTGACCTTTATTAGTATAATGAGCAAGAACCTGATACAAGAGTGAGGCCGATCTATAATGATCAACAAATAGATCCAATAAACCTAATAAGAGCTACTACAAAATGCTCCCGGGAAGAAGATGAAAGCCTCCAAAGGCTTAATACACAATGAAGACTTAATACAAGAAGAGATTTGGGTCGTATGAAGTACCAAACCCCCAACTGGAAAGGTCATGCTCTAGTAGAAGACTGAAACCCTCAATAATTCGGCCCAACTGAAGGAAGCCTCCAAATGAGTCCAAACTCGGCAGAATGATAGATCGGGGTGATAGGATCCCCCTCCTGAAGTCTCAAGCCGAAATGCTATGGATAACTCCTCCAAATGTTGAATCCTCCAATGAAGTTGCGCCCTCCTGAAACCCTGAAGTGCCCAACAATTCGGCCCTGATGAAGGAGGCCTCCAAATGCCTTGAAACTTGCTAGAAAGGTAGATAGGGACACGGTAAGTCACTAGGTGAAGTCTCCGGGTCAGATCTGAGGTATAACCCCTCCAAACTGAACAGATATGAATCTCAAAATGCCCTCCTTCTCTCCAATTCGTCCCAATGCTCTAGGAAATCATCTGTACCATATAACTCTCTCAAAAGGCACTAGAAATGATGGTGGAGACCCTATAAGAAGAACCCAGATACTCAAATCTCCATAATCTCTTCTCCTTGGCTAGATCGAACCTTCCTTCAATGAATGGTGTGTCCCCCTTGCTGGAAACCCCCAATGGTGCACCCTCTCTCGTCCTGTACCTATAACTGGTATAGAACTCTCCTGCCACTGAGTAGATCTGAAATAGAATGGTGTTGGTGGAGTATTGCATCCCCGAGACCAAGCTTGGAACAAGATAGGTGGAATCTTTCACCACTGAATTGTCCTCTAGGGTTTGTTAAGTCAAAACCCTCAAAACCCCCAAGGCATGGGATCACTAGCTAGAAGCCAGATATCAAAATGATAATCATACCTGAATGAGAGAATAGAGGCTCTTGCCTCTCTTTTATCCTTCCTGCTCACCTTGTCCCTCCAAAGTGACTTTTGCTTTATTAAT
>SNQJ01S0202396.1:0-13572 GCA_010110895.2 Picea sitchensis | reverse complement strand
ATCACGAGGAGAAGGGGCTTCCATCCCAACCGAAGAACATCCAGCAAGAGAGAAACGTGCCACAGTTGGAGGACGTCATGCAACTGGATGAGACACTAGTCGAGGAGGAGCCGACTCCTCCCGGGGACTTGACATTCGACACCTTCTACCTGGCCACGTGGCCGCACTACAACCCATATCGGTGATATGTTCAGGTGTCTTTGTTGCCTTGTTTTGTGCATGGACACCTTTTTCTAGCCACCTCTCCTGCAAATGTCTATGGTTATTATGGTTATTCTAGTTATATGTACTGTTGTAACGACCGCCATTAGGAGCCAAATTTTGTATCTCTCGTTACGTCAGCACATGTCTAAGACTTAAGCTATGCAATGGTTCGGCTGGCTGAGTTGGTTTCCCCTCAGGGAAACTCAGTGTTTACAGCCTGAAACTATGGTAGTTGTATTTGTACTCTTTGATTTTGACAGACTTTTATACAATGTTACTTATAAAAAAAAATATTATCCTTTTTCAACAAAAAAAAAAATGGGGATAAAAACATTCCCTCTAATTATTGGACCATTATGATTAGCCCGATTTTAGCCAAGCTTTATAGAATTATTTTGGAAAAGAACATTAGCCTTTGGCTAGAAAGTTACGGTAAATGAGCTAAAGGCCAGGCAAGGTTTAGGAGATATCATTCAACTGTGGACCTTATTTTTGCCTTTAGGATCATTGTAGAGGAGTTCCGCAATACTAAAACCAATATTTTTTGTTGTTTTGTTGACTTTAAAAAAGTTTTGACATGGTTCCTAGGGAAAACCTTTGGAATAGGTTGGAAGAGATAAAAGTGCCTCTCAAGTTGATGGTTGTTGCAATAAGGATGTATGAAAACATTATTGCTAAGTTTAAAAACACAAAGGGTTGGTCGAAAGAGATTAACTGCAATATTGGAGTCAAACAAGGTTGTCCCTTGTCCCCTATGCTTTTTGGCATATACATTGACCAGTTAGAAGATTGTTTGGAAAAAGTAGGTTGTGTCTGCCCTACTCTCACTAGTATAGTAATCAATCTTCTTCTTTATGTTGATGATATCGTTCTTAGGGCAAGGAGTCCCCATGATCTTGAAAACCAACTAAGAATCCTCAAGGATTTTTGCTCCAATATGGGTATGACTGTTAACACTGACAAGACTAAGGTCATGATTATTAAATCCAATAAAATCACTTATGATACCTTCGTATATGACAACAACAACTTGGAGGAAATGACTTCATACAAATATCTTGGAATTGATATTCACCACAAGCTCAATTTGAATTATAGCATTGAGAAAATGATTATTGGGGGATGGAAAGCTTATTATGGGCTTGAAAACAATTGTAATTCAACCAATCTTTGGATTTGGGATAAAAAAAACCTCCTCTTTGAGACTCTCCTTACACCTGTTATTCTTTATGGATGTGAAGTGGGGGGCTGTAGTATCTCTCGTGAATTATGGAGAAAGATAGAGAAAATACAAAATAATTTTATAATCTATAATCTCAAAATTAAAGGAAATACACTCTATCCCATCCTCTTAGAAACAAGCCTCTCCCCCATTCAGAGCACGACTATGACTAGATACCTAATGTATAAGAACAAGTTAAACAATATGGAAGACAATAGGCTTCCTAAAATTGCTTCAAGATCGAGTCGTAACCACCATTGACTCAAGCGAGGATGGCATAAAGATGCACAATCTTGGCTAAACTATTGGGGAATCATGGGAGACACCATTTTGCAGAATAAAGATACTATTAAAAATATCATCAAATCAAAATTTAAGGAGAAAATGTGGTGTGATAAAGAGTTAGAGGAAAAAAGAAAGTTAAGGTATTATAAGGATGTAATCAACCCTAATCTAGAAAATCAAAATTATCTATATGTTTTGACGAGTGTAAAGAAAAAAATAAACATTGCTAAGATTAGAACAAATTCTCATGAGCTCCATAGTGAAACTGGGCGTTGGTCAATTCCTAAAATGCCATGAGATGAAAGAGTGTGTCACCTTTATGACACTAAGAAGGTTGAAAATGAAAAACACTCTCTTGGATTGTCCAGCCTATACCCACATTAGATCTCATTTTCAAAATATTTGTCACACTACCAATGGTCCTAACCTCTTAACTCAACAAAACTATGGTGATCTTAGAAAGTTTCTCTTAATGTTTTTTGAGCACATAAACAAAATTCTAAAGAATCACAAGTAATCAGTTACCCACTTAAAGTCCAATAAATCAATTCGATCTTAGTAAATGTTAATCATCATCATACCATATATATATTATATTTAATATAATATTAATTATTCTTTATTACCTTCATTGAAATTCATTAAAATTGATAAAAAAATTATAAACATATGTAAATAAAAAATCTACAAAACAAAAATGAAATATCCAATATAACACAAAAGCTACACATTACATTGCTTTCATTGTCACACTGCTGTAAATCCAATTACATTGATAAAGCTATACAATCTCATCCAAGCCGGAGGATTAGTCCCCGTCCCTATGGTTTTCCTAACGGATNTGAAATATCCAATATAACACAAAAGCTACACATTACATTGCTTTCATTGTCACACTGCTGTAAATCCAATTACATTGATAAAGCTATACAATCTCATCCAAGCCGGAGGATTAGTCCCCGTCCCTATGGTTTTCCTAACGGATATTAATTTTGTGTATTTTCAATAGTTTAACAATGTTTTGTAAAAAATGTTTGATTTTTTTTTATAAAAATATTTTTTAAATGGATATTTAGAAATTTGTGATTTTTTAATTGGTATATATTAATATGGAATTAAATATCCATAACTTATGTTTTTAAGGATTTAAATTAAATATCCATAACTTATGTTTTTAAGGATTTATGAGACATACATCAAAATCAATTAAAAAAAAATTCAATGACAGGAATGTTCTTTATTGCCTAGCAAATAATATTAATTTCATATGACCCATGTTACTCACATTAGACTTTATCGTGCCAAATTTATCTGACATACTCGGTGATACCTCGATATTATATTTTCTAACATAATCAAAATTTGATTATATTTTAAGTTCAATATATAGCGAGTACTATCTATAGAAAATTTGTCTAATATTAGGAAATACGATTAACTTTATTGAAAAATATAGTTTTTTTATCATTTCATGTGCTTTTTAATATTTTAAAACAATTTTTTAAAATTAAATTTTCAAATATTTTTCAAAATAATCCAAGTCGTCGAGTATTGAAAAATATAGTTTTTTACCATTTCATGGGCTTTTTAATATTTTAAAACAATTTTATTAATTTTGTTTTACAAAATAGTCCAAGTCGTTGAGGAGTGGTTCAAAGACACTATAAATATTGTTGTTCAACTTGAATATTTTAAAACAATTTTGTTAAATTAATTTTTTATTTTTATTTTTTTCAAAATAGTCCAAGTCATTGAGGAGATGTCCAAAGACATTATAAGTATTGTTGTTCAACTTGTCAACTACTTAACTATATAGGTATGTACATATATAAAATAGTCTTGTGTTTCTTGTAAGAATCCCATATTTTATATTTAGTTAATGTAATAATGTTAAGTTTTTTTTAATTATTATAAGTAAAACTTTTTATTCATCATATCATGACAATCAAAGGGGTATTTAATAGTATTTTTAAGAGTGTTATTAATTTTTTTTATTAGATTTTGAGTATGCAAAATCATAAATTGATATGTACAATTTATTTTGGGGACATTTGTTTAAAATTTAATGAGAATTTGTTAGATTCGTAGATTTAAGTGTTTTTTAGCATGTTGAATCCATTTATGTATTCAAAAATGGATTTTAAACAACAAAAAATAGTAATTCGTATAAATTTATATTACTGTATTTCGATGAAAAAAACTATTTCATAGAATAACTAGACAACAAAAATTTTAGTATGCAAAATCATGAATTTATGATATTGAGATAAACCAAAATCGAAAAAGATTGAAAAATACTTTTCTTTTAACCTAATAATCTTAGAAAAATAACAACTTGAAATAGAATAATGGTTTTTCACTTAGACTATTAAAAAATAATTTTATTTTTTTAAGTGTACATGTTCTAAATAAATAATATTGACTTTTAATAAGTATCCATAGTAAACTATGTGCATTAAAAAAAACATTTATAACTTACACAATTTAAATTAGAAATATGAATTTATTATTTCTATTTTTTTATTTGATGGAGAATTAGTACAAAAGCCACATTAAAAGCACAATAGACTCATGGATACATAATAATTACAAACATATTCTTCCGTGGCAACAATTGTAACACCGCATTTTTCTGCCTCATACACTCTTATAATGAAATCTCAAAGAAATGTCAAATGTGTGTGTTTTCATGTATATGAAGAAGACCATGAAAAATAGTATATGTGGTATTATACCTTTGAAATGACGATGATGGTTGTGGCTTGATACATTCTTATAATGAGATCTCAAAGAAAAAATGCTTGTGTGTGTTTTCATGTATATGAAGAAGACCACATAACATATGTATATGAAGAAGACCACATAACAGACTATATGTGGTATTATATCTTTGTAATGATAATGATACGTTTTGTCTTGATAAATTGTATAAGATTATTGAAAGAAGTTATCTTTCACTTTGAAATCAGTTCTTGAATTAGAGCTGGGTAACAATATGTTTACAAACATTCTTAATTGAAACACTTCTTATTCTAGAACTTGATTTCGACACAACTTCTAAAGTTTTAAGAGGTTGAAGGGTATCAATTGGCTCGTTGAAGAGAGGACTCAGAAGTAATGCATTTTTTAATTCTTTTATTTTTTCTTTCAAGACTTGGTTTTCTTGTTCAATTTCATAAATTGAAGACTTGAGTGCTTCTCGCTTCCTAAAATTGCATGACTTATGAGGGTCTCACCCCGTGTAAATCAATCTCAAAGTTCCACTTCTTAACAACCTTTTTATTTTTCAAGTAATTTTTTCCAATTAACAACTTTTTAGACTCTTTGTTAAAGGTCGTGTGGTGGAATGTGACATTCCTCCTCAAAGTCCAATGAATCTTGACAAGCCAATTCATGTGTTATTGCTCTATTTTCTAGCAGTCTTTGTTTGATCCAGTTAGACTCCTCTACTTCAACATCCACTTCCATATTTTCAGGTTCACGTACTGGAACTTCCTTCTCTCCTTTCAGAATTACATCTCTTTTTATTTTGAGTGATTTAAGGGCAAGATGTGGTTTCCCAATATCTCCTTTTGAAGGGTTTTCATCCCCTCCGTCACCATAATTTTTGAATGGGAATTCTTTTGTCCAAGACTTCTTCCCTAGGTCCTATTTTTCATTAAAGAGGTCCTCTTTGATACATTGGGTGAACTGAGGTTAGGGTTACCACTTCTTGTGGTTCGACCCTTTTATTTGTACTAGTCATTAGTGCTGACCAGAGTGTCAAGATCATCATGAACTTTATCAAGGATGGATTCAATGGGGTTCTAATGATCCCCACCTCCTTCTTTAAATTGGGTAGTCTTTACAAACGATGAGCTATAACTGACTGCATACATATGTGTTGTAAACAAATCGTTGGGGTCAAATCCTAGAATTTCAGGAACTTCCTTTATCTTGAAATTATCAAAATGACCAGCAAGTTCATCCAGATGGGAGATACTTTTGACAGTGATTTCCCCAATTTTCCAAGGCAATGGAATGAACTATCTTTTTCTCTTCTCATTGAAGAAATGTGCCCAAAACTTGCATTGTTTGCATATTTCAATAACAATGAATTTATCTGACACATAAATGGGAAGTAAGGAAGGTTTTTCCTCGAAACCGTACAGTCTTATGAAACAAAAGTCATCCAAGGTTTCAAAAACCCCCTTTCCCACCAAGAAGGAAACAACTTCCATAGACAATCTCAATGTGGTGGGACGAAAAACCAACTTCTTTAAAGTAGACAGAAAATACATTATGTACTTCATAAAAATGATATGGGGCTTTGTGTTTCCACAATGTTGGATACTAAAAATGAACTAGTTCTTTGCCAAAATCAACACTCATTGCGCGAGGCAAGACTTCGAAAATATGGTAGTATGCAATTACAAAAATCAAGTAGGAACTCATAAAGATTTTTTTCTTTTTCCAAAAAATTACAAGCTAGAAAGAAACCTTGCTTGAAATAATTTAAGCCCAATCAAACACATTGCTCTCATGAACATCGTAGAGGTGCAAGAAATACAATACATATTTCGAGTATTGGTCATGGTTTCTTGCCCAATAATTATGGGAATTAACCAGACAAACTCTTTATAGGGGTATTTCAAGGAACATACCTCTAACTGGGTGGAGTTCTCAGAGTAGTTCGATGACTTCATAAGAAAACTATCCAATATCTTTTTCCCTCCATGGTTGGCCTTTAAAAAGACATATGCTTCTGAACTTTTGAACGTCATACTAGCCTCAGGGAGCCTGGGCATCCTTCTGAATATTGTGGGTGCCAAGGAAATGTGTTTTCCCCTACAATTGAATTATCCTCTTTTCATTGTTGAAATTGTTCATGCACTAGAGAATCAACTCTTTAAAATCTGATATCTTTGGCATACAACCTTCCAATAGTATTCCAGAGGTCCAAACTTTATTTGAACCTTTTTCTTAAGGAGAGAGCATTATGTACCATTTAAATGACTTAGACCACCAGAACGAACAATCCTCACATCCTAGTGTATTTACAGTGTTGCCACAATAGAGCTCTCTTTTCTTATTGGGCATATTTGGAAAAGGCTGATTAGAATGAAAAAGTAGTGGTTCTGTCATAGTAGGAGTTCACAACAAGGATTTAACCCCTTAGTAAATTCTCAACGTACTTACTTAATATCACATGCTATAGCTCTTAGTTCAAAAATGTGAATTGCACGATTTGATTTGGCTTTAAGATTGGGAATTTAAGAGAATTGCATCATTAATAACAATTTTAATTCACCTCGTGTGCCAACCAATGTGGCAGTGTGATCATAAATGTTCTCGGGGAATGTGATTATGTAGCAGGATGAATGGAAAATGTTCAAGTATGGATGTGTAAATTGAATGATGAGGAGTGCATAATGATGATTGTGGGATTGTGGGTTTGCGGGGTGTCAGATATGGAAGGGGAGATGTAGGGAGATCTCCACATCTACAATCATAAAATACATTAAGTACACGAATGACCCATTTTGTATGTTGTGAAAGATTGCGGATCATTTTGGAGTGAACAAAAATGTAGGATGCAGGTTCGCAGGGTTTGAGTCTTTTTGAAACACAATTTACCCTCCGCAATAGGAATCCCACAAATGAAAAAATGGCTAAGTATGAATAAAAAAAATAAAAAGACGACTAAGAGTTAACATTAGAGACTTGTTAGTTTCTAGATTTGTGGACTTATGATGATTATGGATAGAGTTCCCTCAACCCCAAAAAAGTGAAAAATGATTAAGTGTGGAATATACAAGAAGAATAAATAAAAACAAAAAACTTGATATTTGATGAATGAAAAATTGATCAACAAGGTGGTCGAGTCCTTACCATTTTTGATCCACAAACTATAATAGCAATAACAATTAAAAAAAAAAAAAAGGAGAGAAGGAGATAACCATTTTTAATCAATAAATGGAAAAAAAATCAATGAAAAGTAATATTTGGTACCTATAAATAGAAAACATCTCATCAAGAATTTAAGTGTCAATATTCATTTATCAACTAACTAGTTGGCAATTTGTTACCACTGGTGATTTAAATAAGCAATTTAAAATTGAACAAATTATGAAGCATGCGATAATTGGAATAACATGTTGTTCATCAAACTTGTGATCCTATCAACATCACTATAAGTAAATTCCCTACTTACTATGTCGAACAAAATATGGAAGTTTAAAAGGTAGATTTGGGAGATAATGATATGCAATAAAAAAGCTCAAGCACATAATTTCAATATTATAAAATAAATTTCATTTATTCCACATAATTAAAATATATGGAGATATTTTGGGGCAATGAGAATTGCATTAATGCTATGACATCCCTTTTTTTTAATAATCGAAACATAATTTTTATTTCTTCAAAAGATGATGGTTACATTAAAGTTAGCATTGGTTACATTCAACAAAATTAAGAGATTGTATCAAAACTATATAAATTTCTATAGTAATAACTATAACTATTAACTCCTTTTTTAGACAAGAGTTTCATGTATTTATACTAGTGACCTATATAACATATTGAGACAAGATACAAACAACTTGAAAGAACATTTTACTCAATTAAAATTGGAGATTGCCTTGTGCTTCCCGTTGCTCTTCTGAATGAAGGAAACTTGGTCTTTCAATCTCCATGGGATAACAAATTTGATGAATCGTAGCATCTTCCATTACCCCAACTTGAGTTGAGTTCCCAGTGTCTTGATTGTTGGAAACCAAGGAGAGAGAGTTCACACATTCAAATAGTATTAATGAGCAAAGTGTATTAAATTCTACCTCTAGAGGGTCAATTCTTTGTTTCTGAAGAAGAAGAAGAAGACTCATTATATTGGCACTGTGTGTGGCACTGATCTGCTCAAATCTATAATTTTTGAAGAAATAATCATGAGATCACTATTGTTTTCCTGATTCATTTCTTCATGCATGCATAGAACCTTTCTAATTTCTCTTACACCATTAATTTCCATGATAATCCTAATTTTGCTTTCAACACTTACAAAGCCAATAAATAGATTGGGTGGGCTAGAAGAGATGAGTGACGAGACATTCAAAATGAAAATCCCCAAACTATAAAACCAATTCCCAAACTACCACAAGAAAGGAAAATACAAATTTGTTCTATGTCGACTGTTCTAGACTATAATTTCAAAGACACTAAAGGAAGTAAACTTAAAAAAGAAAATATGAGAGACCATGACATGCCTGACCACAACATAGTATATTACCCACAATGGAGGACTAACACAACCTAAAACCACCGCCCTAAGATAATTTTGAACCGAAATTATCTTGCCACAATATTCACTACAACCATTCCAATACACCCAATGCTCTTCTGTTACAACACTAATTTTTGTTCTAGTTTCCAAATCCATCAAAACCCAAGGAAAATCGCCTAGAATGTTTCCCACAACATCTCTTTGAATCAAGATATTCCCACATTCTTTGCTAAAGATTGAGCCTATGCATTGAATTACCACGAGAAAAATCTACTGAGCCATTTGATGTTGAGAGGATGGCCTCTACCTGCTATCCTTTCCAAGTCACTTCCAATTGTTACTTGATGATCCTTGCATATTGGTTTGGGTGCCAATAAATAATCACTACCATATTAATCATGGGACTAAGCTATAGCTTACAATCCCATTTTTATCCAAGACACTCGTGTCTAGGTTGGTTGCTACCTTTTCCTAGTGATGCACTTCTTCATTAATTTCCCTCTTTATGTGATATAAAGAGATTTGTTCAAATAGAGGAAGAATGAAATTTGATCCCTCTTGGTCTTGCTAGACCAACTATAGTTTTGATAACCAACATTGGGTTAGAAAATACTATCATATTTTTTATTCCTTGATCTTTTGCATTGGAAATTCCTCGCCACAATGAATAAGCTTTAGCTAGATTGTTCGATACTTTCCCTAGCCCTCACGTAATAAACGGTCTTGTTTTCTCTAGGATCGTAAAGACTCCCTCCTGCACCGACTACCCCTGAATAATGTGGCATCCTTACAAGAATCATGATAACCATTTTGTACACTAAACCTATGCCAATCACAATATAAGAAGATATTCATTTAATATATCACACATTTTTTGTAACTCAACTAAAACAACATATTTAAACTTTTTTATCAACAAAATAGTTATTACATAATCAGCTGTAACTTATTACAAAAATATTTGGCTTCGCTTACATATGAAAGAACACATTTTCTTACATGAAGGTTAATTGAAGCATCATGTCCACTACCATTCATCTCATAATCTAAATCAACAACATAAGCATGAACATTATTTTAAGCTTGGATAGTCTTGTTAGCCTGTTAGCCTGAGAAAGAGAATTGGCTTGACCTTATAAATAACGAGACAAAAAGAGCATCTACATTGTGACCCACCATTTTTATGTTAAAACAGATTATTGGAAAACAAACCTTTTGAAAGTAAGTTTCAAGTTCTAATCAATTGAATTCAAATGAAAGAATAGACTAGACTAATGGATGAGACGCTTAAAATTGTTTGAATGAAATAAGTTATGGATGAGATGCTTAAAATTGTTTGAATGAAATAAGTTGTTTCCAATATGGGTATTTCATTTCATGGCTTGAAATACCCATGGCTTGAAATAGTAGTTTTTTTTTTTCAAAATATATGTACAAATGTGTTTAAGAGCTGGTGTACATAGTGATGGGATTGGAACCCAACTTGGAAATAACAAATCTTTGTTTAAGAGAGAGTTGGTGTACATAGTGATGGGATTATAACACGATTTATAAATAAAACATTTGAGGTGACAGTGATACCTTAATCAATTATTATCCATAACTTTGATTTAACCATAAAAACTTAAGATAAGTAATGTGCATCCTAAAGAAAAATTAAATGGAATGGGTTTGAGATCTTTCAAAATATTTAAAGATATGTTGCAGATAACATCACTTAAAATTATACATATATATATATATATATAGTTATCTTCAACATTTTCATGCTACACATATTTAAATATTTTATGCAGTGTCCAAAGAAAATTAAATGAAATGGGTTTGACCTCAAGTTTATTTTTACAATGCATAAAATATTTATCATTTAAAAATGTGCTTTGGTGTTTCTCTTTGAATTGAATTAAATATAGGCATAACAATTGTTATAGCTTAGTGTTTCATGGTGTTTATAGCTTTATACCATATTTCTTCAAGCTCCCTTCCCTTAAGGTATGTAGTAAGTAAACATAATAATGTTTACTATATTAGCGGAAAACATAATCACATGTTAGTAATTTCAAGGAATGAATTTGTAAGAAAATTATTGAAATACATCCATCCTCATCTTAAATTTATTTAGTATATAGAAGGGTAAAAAGCAGAAGTTTTTTCTTCTCTTGTTTTGTGTATTTGTATTTTCATTCACGTTTCTTTTCTCCTATTTGAATAAGTATGCTAGTTAATTAAATATATCAAAACATTGTTTATTGTGTTTAATATAGTTATGTATGGTAGTTGCAGTTGTTTGTTTGATTCAATTTTAAACAAAATATTTAAACAAGATGTGAAATTTATTCACACACAAGAATTCTACACTTATTAAGATTTGAATATGAACTATTTGTATGGTTTCATCTCAACCACTAAACAACAATTAAAAATCAATTAGTATCATTATTATTATTTTTTTAAACCGAGACAGAGAACATTTGTATTAAAAGGTGGTCAAAAATGACAAACTATTACGAATAACACATGCTTTCTATTTCAATTTTTTTTTCAACGGCATCATTAGATTTTTCCCCTTATCCTCTGACACTTTCATTCCTAGTCTTGTTGTAGCTACATAGATAATAACATGACATGTATAAAGTCTATAAAAGACATTCAAAATACATATGGATTTGCAGAACATTTAAGAGATTTTTTGTTGTAGATTTTTCTCTTGGGGGACGGAAGGTTGGTCCATTTCCTTTGGGTCCTTGAGTTGTTGTCCATAATCTTATTCCTTTGTTTTTTCCTTCATATGAACTGTGGTCTATTAAGTCGTGGAATCTGAGATATAATATTCTCTTTCATATTGAAAAGAGTTCTTTATATTATAATTGTTTTTTCAATTTCTAATATTTTCTCCCCATTTTCTCCCCATTTTCTCCTAGAATGATCATTATCTTGTCATATTTCTCTTGTCATTGCTTTTCCAAATTGTGAATAATTTTAGAAAGAGATCTAAGGAGATTCCATTTCTTTGTAAGGTGTTTTTGACATTTGAATCTGTCAAGACCAAAACGACAACCTCACGAGGATATGAACCCCCTTGCGTTTTTAGAGAGGTGGTACTCCTCTTTGGCTAAAATATATATCACGAATAACTTGGATTGGGAGAATGCTTAGGAAACAAACCCTAGATCTTTATTGCTCAAATTTATCCAATAAAAATGGTTCTTCAATAACCTGATCTGATATTTATTTGCAACAAGAAGTCTTCTAACAATAGAAAAGATTGAAGGAGGGCAACAACATGAGAATTTCTTTGTGATTAGCATCACATGCACAATCTTCTTAATCACATATAAATGCATCCATATCTTCTTCATGAGAAATAGGAGAGAATAATTTGATCATCTCAACGAATTTTAAAAGAGTATTACTATAAATATCAAAGAGATTTTGATGGATCAATTTCAAATATCTCATACTTAAGACTCAAAGTTACAAGATACAATCAAAATCAACCCCGAAATAATTTTTTGTGGAGTTTTACTCATGATAAATGTTCTTCAGTACACAATATTTGACAATTATGTATATGGTTCTAAATACTCCATGATCATATAAGAACAAGTCTTTTGAAGAATAAAATAAGATCACTCAAAAACTCAACCTTGTGCCCAATTAAGAGATTCAAGCATAAAGCTATCAGAAATGCTGTAGAAGAAGAACATGGAGATCTCTCTTTATTGATCAGAATCTTGGTTGTATATTCACGGTTGTACCTTTTTTTTTTTTTGGTATCTTATTCCCCTACCCCTCTGATAATTTTGATTATGGAACCCTTGATGATGTCTTTCTTCTCTTTTAAAACCGGTTCTTCTAACTACTAGAGTAGTTAGGTTTTTTCCTTCTTAAATTTATTATACAATTTTATTATTGAAGCATTCAATTTAATTAATGCCTCATTTAGGTGTTTAAAATGATTTTATATCATTAACATTCACATCTTTCAAATGGGTCCCTTTTCTTTTTAATATAATTTTTTAAATAAACTTTTATTTTCAAAATTTAATTAATTTCCCTTTAAAAGAAGAGGACTGTGTTTTAATTTTTTGGAAGTGATAATCATGTTTTTAGCCATGTAAACCAATTTATATGTGATATTCATTGTCTTGTCTTTCCAACGATATAAATTTTGTCCAAATTTGACTCCCAAATCTCAAGATATGACCTCATGAAGTCAAGGTGTCGAGTAGATTTATCAGCAAGGTATGAAAATATTGTTGATTGATATTTTAATTTTTTAGAAAATTTTACAATTTTTAGCTCTCAATACCTATCCCATCATCTTCTTCATCGAAATATATTTCCAACAGTACAAAGTTTTCACAATTCCGTCGCCCGGAGCTCAAATTATGGCCTCTGCAAGATCGTGGCTCAACCACCTTCGATCATATTTGATGGAAAACTGTGGGCCCTTGTGTTAGGATATTTAGACACTTAGGAGTTAGTTAAGATCTACTTGGTCTAATATGTCGTTAGGTAAAAGTGTGTTTCTTTAGTATGCATTTGTAGTTAGAAAATCCGACGGTCACGATATGTTCCCGACATAGAGTGATCCGAC
>SNQJ01S0202395.1:17052-28205 GCA_010110895.2 Picea sitchensis | reverse complement strand
TGAGGAAGCCCAAAGCCCTCCTTACGAGTACATCAATGGATGATTTACCTAAAGAAGTTTAGGAGCTACTGGATAATTTTGTTGATATAGTGGTGGATGAGTTGTCGAACTCATTGCCGCCCATCAGGAGTATCAGTCATCATATCGACTTGATACTAGGAGAAATACTACCAGACAAAGCAACGTACAGATTAACACCTCGAGAGAATGAGGAGGTGAGGAACCAAGTCCAAGAGTTGTTGGATAAGGGTTTAGTCAGAGAAAGTTTGAGCCCATGTGTAGTACCAACTGTGTTAAGCCCAAAGAAAGATGGAGGATGGAGAATGTGCACAGACTCGAGAGCCATCAACAAGATCACCATTAGGTACAAATTTCCTTTACTGAGAATGGATGACTTAATGGATTGCTTAAGTGGAGCAAATTTCTTTTCTAAGATAGATCTGAAAAGTGGATATCACCAGATCAAGATGAGAGAAGGTGATGAATGGAAAACAACCTTTAGGACGAATGAAGGTCTGTACGAGTGGTTGGTTATTCCATTTGTCTTAATGAATGCCCTGTGCACTTTTATGAGGCTGATGAACGAAATTCTAAAAGATTTCATTGGTAAGTTCGTGGTTGTATATCTAGATGATATACTGATTTTTAGCAAGACTAAAGAGGAGCATTTGAGGCACCTAACACTAGTAATGAGGAGGCTACAATAGAAGAAGTTGTTGATCAGTCTGAAGAAGTCCTCTTTTATGGAGATCGAGCTCATTTACTTGTGTTTTGTGATATCTTCAAATGAATTGAAGATGGATCCAGAAAAGGTGAAAGCAATCAGGGAATGGTCGTCACCAAGGAGCATGTTCGAAGTAAGGAGCTTTCATGGTTTAGCAAGTTTCTACAGAAAGTTCATTAGAGACTCCAGTGGAATTTGTGCACCAATGATGGATACAGTGAAGAAGCGACACAAATATTTTAAATGGACACAGGAGGCTAAAAGGAGCTTCAATATACTGAAGGAGAAGATAACAGAACGACCAATTCTGATCTTGCCAAATTTTGGGAAGACATTTCAGGTAAGATGTGACACAAGTGGAGTTGCAATAGGAGCAGTTTTGAGTCAGGATAACATACCTGTTTCCTATTTCAGCGAGAAGTTGAATGAGACTAAGAGGAAATACTCCACATATGACAATGAGTTCTATGCCATAATTCAAGCATTGAAGAAATGGAGGCATTATCTTGTCCTGCAAGAGTTTGTCTTGTACAACGATAACCAAGCTTTACAATTCATAACCCGACAAGAAAAAATGAATCAGAGGCATGCAAAATGGGTTGAATTTATGCAAAATTTTACTTTTGTCATAAAACATATTGCTGGGAATGCTAACAAAGTTGCTAATGCATTAAGCGGGAGATGTTTAATTATGTAAGAATTTCAGGTGGAGACCTTGGGGTTTGAACACCTTAAGGATATGTATTGTGATGATACAGATTTCAAGGAGGTCTACGAAGCATGTACATGCCCTGTACTGAGAGATAGAAGTCAGTGGACATAGTATATGGTCCAGGAAGGATTTTTGTTAAGAGGAAATCAATTGTGCATACCAAGATGCTCAATGAGGGACAATATTTTGAAGGAGAAGCATAGTGGAGGATTGGCTGGACATTTAGGCCATGATAAAACGTTTTCATAGTTGAGAAGTTCATACTATTGGCCATGTATGAGAATAGAGGTGATACAATTTGTGAACAGATGTAGGATCTACCAACATGCAAAGGGGAAAAGACAGAACATTGGATTGTATCAACCATTGTCAATACCAGAGAGGCCTTGGGATGAAATAAACATGGATTTCATGTTGGGATTGACAAGAACACAAAGGGGATTCGATTCCATATTTGTGGTGGTGAATAGGTTTTCAAAGATGACACATTTCATCCCATGCCAGAAGACCAGTGATGCAACACATGTTGCAAATCTGTTTTTCAGAGAAGTTGTGAGACTTCACAGTCTACCCAGGAGCATTGTCTCAGACAGAGACACAAAATTTGTTGGTCACTTTTGGAGGACGTTGTGGAAGAAGATGGGGACAGATTTGTCCTTAATCACATCTTATCACCCTCAGACAGATGGGCAGACTGAGGTGGTAAATACAAGTTTGGGGAACTTATTGAGAAGTCTAGTTACTGAACACCATAACCAATGGGATCAGATTCTGCCACAAGCAGAATTTGCATACAATGACTCACCAAACAGAAGCATTGGAAGGAGCCCATTCCAAATACTCTATGGAATGCAACCCGGGGGAGTGTCTGAGTTGAGAGACTTGGAACAAGGAGAGATTAGAAGCACTGGAGCAGAGGATTTTGCTGCTGAAATGCAGAAACTCCATAGTCGGATCAAAGAACAATTACAGAGTTCTAACCAGAAATACAAGCACATAGTTGATCAACATCGTAGGGAACTTCAATTTGAAGTGGGAGATCAGGTTTTAGCACATATCAGGAAGGAAAGGTTCCCTAGGGGAACACATAAAAAATTGAATATGAAGAAGATAAGACCATGTAAGATCTTGAGGAAGTTTGATGCAAACGCCTATGTGATCGAGCTGCCAGATGGTGTGGGAATTTCACCCATATTCAATGTCTCAGACCTGTATCCTTACAGGAAAGACGACACAGAAGGATCATAAGATCAAGGAAAGATTCAGTGGGAGAAGTAGATGCATGTGGCAGAGAAGCTACAGATGGAGAAGATTCTGGATCAGAGGATTGGCAAGAAGACCAGGAGGAATACTTATTTTGAATATCTAGTCAAATGAAAGGGATGCCCAATAGAAGATTCCAGTTGGGAAAACAAAGTTGCTATCCAGAAGTAGGGAAAGTCAGTAGAGGAGCTCATGGATAGGAGTCCATGAATTTTTGTCAAGGGGAGTATGATGCAGGAGCATCGTTGGCAAGAGCACAGAGGCAGGATCACTCAACACGTGAGAGTTCTTCCAGAAATTCAACGTTGACAGTTGTAGCCGATTTTGAAATCTGCCTTCACTCAGTGTTGGAATTTACCTTTGGAGGCACACTTGAACCAGTGCCGAATTTTACCCTTTGAGGCAAGTTTTGAAATCGTAAACAAAGCAGGAGTTTCCACTACGGCTCTGGAATGCGATTGCACTAAGATATTGTAGGATGAATTTTAGAGTAGGCAAGTAGCTAGGGGAAACCCTAGGAATATTTTTGAGTTAAGTATAAGTTTGTACGCCCAGTTGGAGAGAGTTGTAATACAGAGAGAAATTAGTTGTAAGAGATAACTGCGAGTTAGCAGGAGATCTCAATTTTTTGAGCTATTGTAATTTTGAATGTATTATGCAGCCATTGGGAACTTGTAAATATAACATAAGGAAAATTGATCCAAATGTATGGTGTGTGGACTGTGTGTGTTTTCCTGTCATTTATGTTTTCATGAACAAGTGGATGGAACTGTGAGTTTTTCCAGTTTCAATTGTTTCTCTTCATTGGAATCTCTACAAGGTGTGCATCGAGCTAGAGAGGAACATAAGGAAATCAAGAGGAATTTCTCAGCGAGAAATACCGTGGATCTGAGTTATCAAAATCCCTCAAATGCAAGGAGTGTGCAGGAAATCGAAGTCTGAACCAGACAAAGCTCAGGAGGAACAACACTTCGGAAAGTGTTATCAAGATCCAGGAAATCATTCCCTGGAAGAAGCGAAGACTGAGTCTTCGAAGACTTAGAAAATCTTCTAAGTCTGAAGCGAGTAAAAGCTCAAGAGGAAGAACACCGTCGAGATTTGGATCACGGTGGAGAATCTCACGGACCGTCTGATTTGAGTTAGGAGCGCAGGCTTTAACATTGCGTAGATCCAGGAGGGGAGATCACGAAGACCTGAACGGACGGTGGAGAGTCCTCGAGGAGAAACGTTGAAACCCCGCAATTCATTGGATAAGGTGGAGCTGCAAGGAGGTTAGCGGTGAGGGCTTCTTGATGTCCAAAGCTCAGGTGGAATAGTGACCATTGATCTTAGATAGATCTGGAACGTTGGCCCACATCGTGATTTTGTGTATCACAAGCTGGAAGGACAGAGGTCTTGTCTCCCAAAACCCTAAATCGCGAAATAGCGAAATAGTGAGGTAGGTCTATTTCGCGAACTCGGGTATCGTGAGCTGGGAGGCGGAGTTCTTTGCGCTTCAAACTCCCGAGTCGTGAGATCATGATTCGATCTGAACCGTCGATCATCGACAGATCTGGACCATTGGCCCACATCGCAATTTCGGGTATCGCAAGCTAGAAGGACAGAGGTCTTGTCTCCCAAAACCCCGAATCGCGAAATAGCGAAATAGCGAGCTCGGTCCATTTCGCGAACTTGGGTATCGCGAGATGGGAGGCGGAGTTCTTTTTGCCTCAAACCCCCAAGTCGTGAGATCGTGAATCATGAAAGGCAGGAAGGATAAGGGTGCAGTCATGTCTCTTGGTCGTGTACTGTGGGAGCTCACGCTTGGCGCTTGGAAATGTCAACTGAGCGTTTGTGGGGGACCTGTGTGTTCGTTCGAAGGGTTCCAGTTTGGAACCAGAAGAGCCATTTTGGCTTTGGAACTAGAAGATCCTGATTGGGAGGTCGCGTAGCCCTTAAGAGGGATAGGGGGTCTGCATCATTTTCCAGAGTTGCAGTAATGTTGGCATATCTTCGGATGAACCTGCATAGTAACCTGTGTGTCCTAGTGTGGAATGCAATTGTTTAGCACTCGTAGGTGGTGTCATATTCACAATGACCACAACTTTGGTCGCGTCTACCAATACTCCTTCTCATAAGACTATGTGGCCCAACAAATTCCCATGTGGTACACAAAAGATACACTTTCTGAGATTCAATGAGATCTGCAACTCTCTGTATCTGTCAAACATTAACCACAACAATGCTACATGTTCCTTGTGCAGGATATATATTGTCCAATCATCCATATAGACTTCTATAAATTTGTGAATGAACTCTCTAAAAGTTGCTATCACAATTATTGAAAAAACTGCAGGGGCGTTCTTTAAGCCAAATGGCATCACATTGTATGCAAAGGATCCCCATTATGTTATGAAAGTGGTTTTATTTTTGTCCTCTTCAGCGATCCTGACTTGGTGGTACCCTGAAAATCTATCTGTGAATGAGTATGCTTCCTTCCCTACAACCTGTTATAGAACCTCGCCTGTAAAGGGTTTTGGTAAAGGGTCATGCACACAGGCAGAGTTGAGACTTTTGTAGTCTACACAGACTCTAATATCCTCTGTGTCTTTCTTTCTTTGAATAACTATCGGGCTAACCCACTCTGCTTCTTCTACTGCAAAAATGAGACCTGCTTCCAACATCTTGTCTATCTCCTTCTTAACCTTCTCTTTTACTCTAGGGTTAAGACGGTATGGTCTATGTCTGATAGACTTGGATCCTGGTTTCAATTTAATATTCATTTCTCCCATAACTCCTTTGATTCCCTTTGACTCAGAAAATTTCTTTGGGAACAAATCCTCATATTCCTGCAACAAACTCTGTATTTCTTGACTGGTTTGCTCATCCTAGTAGTCTCCCACCATAGCTATCTTAGGTTGGTCTGTGGTCCCTATATTGATTTTGCGCAATTTTAATGGGTGATTGTAGGAACTATCAGTTTGGTTGGGTATGGTGTTTTGAAATTTTTTTCTTCCCTCTATCTCTTTTATGGCTAGGTTCCTCAATTCCCTTAAGTCATCTAGGCTTTTTGAATCTCTGTTAATCTGGTATCATTCTATAGATTTCTCAATTAAGGGCAAGTAAAGATTAGTCTAGAGTTCTTGGTTATGTTTGGCGCATACCACTAAGTTTGATTTCTGATTAGCATTATCTGTAAAAATAAATTCTTTAATCTTTTGCAGAACTACTTCAAGCTTAGGGTACTTACTTGTAAATGAGAAGTCCTTGCAAAATTGAGTTTCCAGTGTTTTCCAGTCACTGGTTTGTCTTCTGGTTTCCTCATGTATAAACCAAGCTTTCTGGATTGGACATAGGGAGTGGGGAAATACCTGGACCCAGAAGTGAGAGGGTATCCCCACAACTTGCCACTGTGTCACACACCGTTCAATATGTATTCTAGGATCTGATTCTCTATTGAACAGTTGCACAACTTGGAGATCTGTCTGCATCTCTGATTCCAACTACCCCTTATTCTGGAACTTGTACTTGATAGCTTGCTTCACCTCGTCCCAAGTTCTAAGTACGGATGTATGACTAGCCCACCATCTGGCAGGGGTGCTCTGAAAAGCTACATCTAGTACCGAGATTCTTTGATATTCTATTACATTTTCTACCATGTTGAGCATAAAATTGTCTAGATATGAGGTGCCATCGTATACTGGGTGTTCTCTAAGTTCGGTCCCAACCCATCTGGTCGCTCTGACAGTTGCGCATCTTCTTGAGAATCATTCATGCGAACCTTGTTGCCAATTGTCAAAAACCAATTTTGAGTCTTCATCTGCTGACTATATGCTTCTCCAACTTATTGATCCATAAACAATAGGATTTATATAATCGTTTCTTGTTCCTGTTTTTACGGTGTACAATTGGTCCAAGTCTTCTCCCTCCATATTATTGTCTGTTGGTTCTATATCCTTGGGTCCTACATATGGATCTAAAGGTTGAACTACCTTGATTCCCTTATCCTCAAAGGTCATTGTGTCTTTCTTCAATTCGATTACTGCATAATTGTGATAGGCCCAATCAATTCCAAGTAGTGCAGGGTAGGGGTCCTTATCTCCCATGATCTCAATGACCTCAAAGTCAACCACTGTCTTTACTCCCGCAACATATATTTCCACATTCTCGAGTATTCCTATGGGGAAGATACAATACTGGTTTTCCATTCTTAACTGAATTGGGGAATATGTCATCCTAGGTTTTCCTAAGCCTTCCCAGGTCTTCTTAGGAATAATGTTCACATCGAATCCTAGATCCAACATGACGTCCTTAATCTCAAATTCATCTAACTAGGTTACTACTCTGAATTCTTTTCCAGTTCGTACTTTCCTTCGCTGCACTCTCTAAGTACTCTTATCAGAAATATTAGCCCTTATTCTTGCCTCTAGGGGTTCTTCGTTCCCTAAAACTAGGTATAGCACATTGCACAACTTTTCTGTTAGTTGATCATTCCTCAGAATGTCAGACAATAATTGAAACCAAAGGTCAACTACATTTTGAGGTTTCTCAGGTTGTCTTTGCATGGCTACATGGTTTCTGGGTGCAGGGGGTGAAGCAAGTATTTGCGCCATCATAGGATAAACAATAGGATGTGGGGGTTTCTCTTATATCTTTGGGCTAGGAATATTCTAAAATATTTCTATGGCATCTTTAAAGAATAGCTTTTGTTTTAGAGGGTCATACATGTCTTCTTTAGGTGTTTCTTTCTGGATCTGAGGTAGAGTATCAACATCAGCTCCTGTCTTCTCTACTCCTCGAGTAACGATATTAAGGTTGGGAAATTTTCCCTGAATAACCTTCTTGATTTCTGAACTGATGAGGTTAATTCTTCTGTGTCGTACTATATCCTCCCATTTTGCAATTAATTTTGGGCAGTCTTTAGTTGTGTGGTCGTTGGTTCTACAATGAGAGCACCATGGACGCCTTGAATGAGGACAGTCTCTAGCCATGTGACCTTTCTCATCACAGTTATAACATCTGCTTGGCCCTCTTCCCCCAGTTATTCCTCCTCATAAGTCTCCTCTAGCTCCACCTCCTCGACCTCTTCCTAGTCCTTGAGGGTTTTCATTCACCCTTAATGTTGTTCAGTCTAACCTATTTGCAAGTGCATCCAATGCTCTACATTGATTGGTAGTGTGCGTGGTAGATGCGCAGAACTCACAATGTACTGTATTTGGTACTATTGAATATTTCTGCATAATGGGGCACTGTCTTGGCCCATGCCCATGGATTCAAAAGATTTCACAATACTCGGTTGTTGGTGCTGCTTGGCCTCTTGGAAAAGCATGATACCGAGTGGGGTTATGGAATGGTAAGTTCGTCGACACTTGCGCAACTCCTCCATGGATCCTGGTGGGGGTACCATCGGATCCCGAGGAGGTCCCATTCCCCTTATTAGAGGACATTCGTTCGTAAGATGAACTTCCATATAACATTCGATGCACCAAACTTGTGGTCGTCCTGGTCTGGGTATCATCATCTCTTGAATCTTTTTTGTAAGTGTCGATATATGCCCTTGTAGTTTCTCCAGATCCGCATCTGTTGGTAGTCTGGTCACTCTTAGGCTCCCAAGGTATCTCTCCATGGATTCAATCTTCATTGATTGTTCCAAGGCATCTGTTAACATGGCTATCTGTTTTTGCGTTAGCGAAATCTGAGTCAGAGGAAACAACCCCTGAATGTACCACTCCCTTTGATGTTCTTCATAGATTGGATGTGCCAAACTCCCTATGGAATATTTAAACTTTTGGATGTATTCCCAGGCTGATTCACCTTCCCGTTGTTGGATCTCATGCAACTCGGATAGAGCCTGTTGTTTTGACTGGGGTATTTTGAACTCTGTTATGAACCCTGTTCGTACCTGGCCAAGCGTGAATGCTTGACCTTGCGTTCCTGGCACTCTCGGATCAATGATCTTCATGTACCACTTGAGAGAGTGACCTCTTAAGGTAGTCTAGAACTCGACCATCTTATTCACATCCGGAGTCCCTCTGGATCTCCAGATTGCTTCACACAAGAACCAATGTTGCTCAATGTCTTCATCTCCCTTACCCCAAAATTCTAGGTATCGAGCAATCGAACCTCCCGCATGGCCAACCATTGTTGATCTCGTTGTTCCTATCAATATGAACCCTAATGGTCATGCTTGCGATCTACCAAGGGATCCCAATATCCTCCCCGTACTCACACTTCCTGGTTGTGACTGACTAATTAATTGTACTGGAATAGAACTAGCATGAGAAGGTAGTATCGAACTTACTGCTTGTATATAAGACACTTGGGGTATGGGTGATTCGGGGTTGGCGCCACTGGCTTCGGGGAAATTTTCTTTGATCTAGGGGGTCTCATTTGCTTCCACTAGGACGATCTCTTCGGTCGAATTCCCGATCTCTCATGTTATCGGGGCTGAACCTTATCTTTCTTATTCAAGATTCATGTCAGCTTCTTCCTCTCTTACGTCTGCACCTTCCCCTTCTTGTCCCATCTCCTGGGGACTTCTTTTTCTCTGTGCTTCTCTCTCATTTAATCTTCGACTGGCCAATCGTTCCTGTATTCTCATCTTTTGCAACTCTTCCATCTGTCTTTCCTCTACTTCTCTTGATCTGCCTTCTTTCCTCAACTTTTTGGACTGTCTTGTCGCTTTCTTGATCTTGTCGCGCCACCACTTATCAACTATGGTGGCTCTCCTCAAGGCTCGGTCGTATCTCAAGTCAATTTCTTGTTGTTTCCCCCCAATTTGTCAAATAACCCTTCCCCTCTCTCATGCCACGACTCTCACCCCGCCTCGCCCTAACCCAAGCGAGGGTGTTTACGCTACCATCTTTGTCAAGGACATAGTCAACATCCCCTCCTCCATCAATAAAACCTTAATCCACAAGAGGATTTCTCTCAAAAGTCTTCCCCTTGCGTCTTTCTTGAAAACCACCTCTGCTCACGAGAAATATTGGTGGCTCTCAGCTGCAAATTCAATGATATATCCTTCTCATGTGGTGTTGACCCAGGAATCAACTACTCATGTGACTGGACAATCCAACCTCTTAAGTGATGTTATATTTTCGGTGTCCCATGCGTAGATCCTCTTGACTCATCCTTGGAACTCTAGAGCTTCTTGGAACCTCTTTATCCAGTGGAAAAATTCTTCCGAGAATTTAACCCAGAAAATCTCGTACTGGTCACTCGATCTTTCTAAGTAAAAGATTTCTTCGTGAGTGTTTTCCACCAATTTTCTCCTCAATTCTGCTTCTTTCTATATAAAGGAGTCACAGTTTCTTTCCCACCATTGATCAATACCAAATCTATGGATCCGTGGAAGCATTCTCCCTACAAGTTCCCTTTTAATGCAGGTCCCGACAACATAACCATTTTGTTGGTGCAAGTTTAATCAGACCATGGTCCTTCTCAGGTTACCAAAAAAAGGTACTGTTTAGTCTAGAGCACTGGTAATTTCATCTCCTCCAAAGATAAGAAGTCACACCTGAAGCGTTGTTGAGACAGATAGATAGGGAAGGGTAGAGAAAAGACTTAAGAGGATCCATAGAGCCTTCAGGACTCATTCATGATCTTGCACAAGAGACATAAATAGATCTGAACCATATATGTGCAATATTAGAACCTACTTACGTTAAGAAAATTCATCTAAACATATGATCCAGGTGGATATCGATGACCACCCACCTTTTCCAATTGGCTCAAAACAGTTTTTTGACAATTTTGGCAATTTACTATTTTTAGTAGTTTTAACTTATGGGGCCATTTTGAGGGCCTAAATGAATGTTTTTTGGGATCGAGATTATCATTGATATAAAAAATCATAATTAATCCCCCAAAATGAATCTCCTTGACGATACCTTTCCAACGGGCTATCATACGCCTAAAACGGAGATCGTATGCAAAAGTTACGACCCCGGGAAGTTGATGTACTAACTTACCCTGACGGGGCTCACATGACTTTTGGCGCTTCAACTCCTAGGGTTAGGTTTTTGGATGTCTATGGTTTTTTGCATTCCTGTTTATTGTAAAAATTCCTTCAAAGCCTCATTGTAATGATCTTCTTGTGAATGAGCGCAGCTGTCACATCTTTTCTCAGAGATAAGTTGCCACCATTCCAACAAGCTTGTTTCTGCTGCATTTTACAGTTTCATCTTATTTCCTTATTGAATAGAAAACCAGTTTTACTATATCTCTGTTATTTTGTGTTAAGAGCCTATTAATAATCTGTATTCATTTCATTCTGCTCATAAAATCTGGATTAGTGGTATCAGAGCGGTTTGCTCCTTGTTGTCTTAATGCATGTCCCCAACGAGGTCGGAGTACAAAGAGTTGGGTCTCGAGTTTGTTTCTCTTGAGGAAAAAAGCTCTCACACGCCCAAGCGACCTCTCATGGCAGGAGAAAATAAATATGATGGTATAGGAGATCCTTTCAAACTGTTGATT
>SNQJ01S0202395.1:0-11256 GCA_010110895.2 Picea sitchensis | reverse complement strand
GATGGGCATCATTGATTGACGCAACCAAGTCTTGGAGGAGGTGCTCACAAATATCTAGGTGTTGAACGAAGAGGTTGCTGCCACAATGGATCCTATGGAGCAACAACAAAATTTCGACCAAATTCAACTGGCGGACAACGAGCTAAATGCCCTCTTTGAGGCACAGTCCATAGAAAAGAAAGAGATGTGTGATTTCCGACTTGTCATTCATGAAGTGTACATGCAAATGCATCAAGTTGACACAACAACAGATTCCAAGTGGAACTTTTTGTTCGTGTCCAAGCCAAAGGTGGATAACAAGGAGACAACCCAACAGTTCGTTGCAGAGGCATCACTCCTCGCCAGGAAATGGCAGGATAAAGTGGGAAAATTTAAAGGAGTGAAACGACGAGCCTTAGAGTTGGTACCAGAGTTGGGCCCTTCATTTGAAGAGGTAAAAGAATAGAAAACAAAAACAGAAGATCCCAAGGAAGAAGAAAAGGAGGACAAGGGAAAACAACAGATGCTCCTGGAATATGAGAAAGAACCAAGCACTTGACTCGAGGGTGAGTCAAGGATTGTGGTTGGAGCCTGTTGGGCCCTTCGTTTTTGGATAAGGAATTGTGCAAGTTTTGATTGATCACGAGTTGCGCAAGCTTCAACATAGGCTGGACAACAGAACGAGAAAGAGCAACAGAAAGCAGTTGCGAAAGTCAGCACAACACCAGCTAAGCAACAAACGGTTGCAACAGAACAAGGAAGCGCGCAAGCCAAAATAGAAGAGACAACCTAGCTATATATAGGGCTAAACATAAGTGTAAAAGGGTTGTTGACATTGTTGTTGTTGTTTTCCATGGATTACGAGTTGGTTCCAAGTTGATTGTTGGGAGTTGAGTCAAGTCGAGTCTTGAGCCTATAATGAATTTGATCTATCAGTTTGAGAATTGGAGCTCTGCGACATGAGTTTGTAATCAGAGAAAGATTCTGAAGATAATATGAAGAAGGACCTAAATTTTCAATTATGATGTGTCTCTATGTGTTTTCCTTATGCATTACAATTCTTCTTTCTGGGTTATAAGTTATACTCGAAGGTTCTATGTTTAGATGCTTGTTCTTAATGTAAGTAGGTTTGATTCTTGCACATATATGGTTCAGATTTGTTTATGTCTCTTGTGCAAGATCAGGAATGAGTCCTGAAGGCTCTATGGATCCTCTTAAGTATTTCCCCTACCCTTCCCTATCTATATGTCTCAACAACGCTTTGGGTGAGACTTCTTCTCTTCGAAGGAGACGAAAATTCCAGCGCTCTAGACTACACGATACCTTTTGTTGGTAACCTGAGAAGGACCCTAGTCTGATTAAACTTGCACCAACACTCTAATTGGGTACCGACACACCTAATAGGGTTCTATGATGGCCCTCCCATACTTAAACTTGGAAAATTGCATAAATTCATAAGTGATTGTGAAGTTTGAAGMAGATACCTAATGTTAATTAATTACATGGCTTTTGATTCAAAATGTAACTCGATTTTTATGATTCTAATGACTCTCATATCCATGATGGTTGGACTCACTTGATTCTTCGAGCTTTTGCTTGATGATGATGCACACTTGGACATTCTCTTTTAGAGGACATTGTAATGCCTCTCCCACACTTCATGGAGGATGTTGGAGCTTTGATGATGAGCATTGGGCTACATGATTACTTGACATGTGTCTTGATACCCTCTACCACCTTTTATACCATGGACATTGCATCCGAGAGCTAGGACGTTATACCATGAGAATGATGTGTCACTTAAAGAGTATGGATCCCCCACCATGGATGTTGCGGCCCTTTGGGTACATTGAGGTTGAACTTGATGATGTATCATTTAATGATGGAAATACACCTCTTTCGAGAGGTCATAGAGTCCTTAAATTCCTTAGTGATGTCATGGTTGGGAGCATGGATGTTGCACATGTGATGGGATGTCATACTTGAGGCTTGAGTTGACCTAGCACTATGGATGATGAAGTGGCACCTTTGGAGGTGACCTTAATGAGAGGGCATGATTTTTTATGATACCTTACACCTTTTGGGGAGAGACATGACTTTTGGAGATTTTGTACCCCAGTTGGAGATGATGCCACCCTTCATGAGGCTTCTACACTCACATGTGTGGCATTCTTAGAGGATGTTTTCGTGTTTTAGCATTGTATCATTGCCTTAGAGATATTTTTTGGGGTCGACCTAGAACTATCCACCTTGTATCATGGATATTATTGTGTTTTAGGGGATTTTAGGAGGATATTAGCTAAATGAGGTGAAGCTCTTGGTTTCCTCATATAAATAGAGGAAGTGCTCCCTCATTTGAGATCATAGCAACTTGTGGAGATTACTAATACTTGTCTCTTTTATCTTTTCTCTTCTACTATGGATGACTAACTCATGCGACTTCTTGGAGGGATGATCTATGGTTTATTTTTTCAAGTTTTAATGGATGATTTCATGGTTAGGGTTTCATGGATGAGCATTGATTTACCTAGTAAGTATTCTTTTTAAGTCTTTGTGGATCTATTTATGAATGTATGAAGTGTTAATGTGTTTATCCAAGTGGTGATAATACATGTTTCAATGTATCTTTCTTGAATATATATTATCTTGCAAAACCCTAGGAAGGTTTGCAGTGGACTACCTTCCCTTTATATCATTTGTTTAGAGTTTTTTAAAGGACATATGACAATTTTCTAGGGTTTGTAGTGGACTACCCTGAATTTTTCCATATAGGATAGTCTTCCATGGTTTGTAGTGGACTACCCTAGAGTTTATCCAAAGTCCATCTTGATAAAATCTTGTCAAAAGGCATAGAACAATTTCTAGGGTTTGTAGTGGACTACCCTAGTTGTCATTCTATAGGTTAAATTCCTAAGGTTTGTAGTGGACTAGTTTAGGGTTTATCCAAAGCTTGTATTTCACCTTTGACCTCCAAGGAAGTTCATAGTTTGACTCCATATGCCCAAGAGGAATAAATGCCACTCATCTAAACTCCCTATAGAAATTATTTGAACATAAATTCACCCTTATCCTTCATTGTTCTAAGGTTAGATTGGGGTTTGTGATAATCTTACTTTGATTTTCAGCCATAAATGTGTTTGATGTCTAGGGTTTATTGGAAATTTTACCTTGAAGTGCATCTTGTTATCATTTATTGCATTGTTGATTTGATTTTCAGCCCTATAGGCCTTGACGTCTTGCATGGTTAGGGTTTTTATATTCTCTTATCATTTTAGCAAGAAGTTGTTTACAAAATCCTAGTTTAACTTATATTTTTTAGACCTAATTTATTGCATGATTAACTTGTTTGGAGGGTTAATTTATTGCTACTATTATAACTTGATATATGGTTGAAGTGATCATATTTTACATAAGTTTCGTCATCTCCTTCTCTTCCTTGTGATGAAGGCTAGTTAGATTCACCTTCTTCTGCACTAAAGTGCATGAAATGTTCTCATCCACATCTGAGCTACTTTCTACCTAATTGTTTGAATCCATGGCCAAAAGGTTCTTCTTCTTGGCATCCTTCTTACGATTCTTAGGGCGTAGCTCTGGATGTAGTTTCAAACACTTTTCTTCAGTGTGACCATTGATATTGCAATGGTTACAGTGATTACTTGGACCCTTGAACTGATGTGCAGTGGTTTTCATCTTCTTGTATTTCCCTTTCCACATCTTCTTTCCATCCTTGGAAGCGTCTTGGTACTCTTTATGTTTAGAACCACTTGGTTTTCCTTTATTGTGACCTATATTTTCTAGATATTGTTCTTGCACACAGGTCTCATAAAATGTATTGGGCTTGAAGAGCATCACTTGCTTTCGCAAATAATTGTGTAGACCCCCCAAATACTTGAGGAGTATATCTAGGCTCTTGGGAGAGATACCCAACAAGATAGCCATATTTATGAATTCAGTGGTGTACTCTCTCACACTCTACCATTTCATTTACCTAAAGTAATGCCAATGGATCCATCGGTCCTCTACATTCCCAATAGGGTAGAATTAGGACTTAATGAAGGTTTTAAAATCCTCCCACTTAATTATTGGCAGATCACCCTCTAGTCTAAGTGTATCTATGTGGCTTTCGCACTAAGTAAATGCCCGACCCTCTAATTTTAGTTGAGAAAATGAAATCTTTTTCTCCTCATCTATATTATGAACACTAAAATAGACATTTAATTGTTGCAACCAGTGATTCAACTTTAATGCATTGATCTCACCTTGTTATGGCTTTATATCCACTTTCATTTCCATTTTAAATAAATGGTATGAAGGGGTGATGACTCTGGAACTTGGCTTCTCTTTCTTGAGATTTTTCCTCGACTACTTTTCTGGGTCTTTGCTGGTCACTATAATTGTTTATTAATTAAAACAATCAAGTGTTACATAAATTGTCAACCGAGGGAAGTCTATTTATTTCAAAGGCAATCACACATTGTATATGTTCAATCTCAAAAGCAATCTAAAGTTGTAGTAAAAGTTACACTAATCACACCTTTCTGTGAACAGACTGAAGTTCTACTTTGAATTACAATAAAAACAATCTATCTATTGCAGAATTCAAGATTCAAAGGAAAATAATTATCAGAAGAATCCTGGATTACATTAAGAAACAACAACCTAGGAAAAAGGAACCTTTCAACATACTGCAAAGAAGACTAACTATTCTGTAACAGAGAACATGACCCTATTCCCCAAAGCAGGAATCTTCAGCACCTGTCTCTAACTATCACACTTTCATAAACTCATTCTACAAACATAATTACCAATCAAAATGATGAACAATTACCTAGGAATGAATTGTATGAAAACAATGTAACAATCAGTTGAAACAGAGTTTTAACAAGGTATGAATAAAAACAATACTAACACACTACAGAAACTAATGGGTGAATCTTGTGAAGAAGGTGGGCCCTCTCCTTCTCACAAGATTCCCCAAAAATGAAAGGAACTGAGAAGAAATGCTCAGAATGATCTTTTATTCATTTGTCCAATGTGACAAGTTACAATATCAAAAGTGAACACGCTCCTTCTTTGTAATTCCCTTCTAGCTAAGCCTTCTGTAATCTCCCTTCTAATGTTGATTTCTCCCCTATTTAAAGAGGAGAATCATCTTAATACAATTAAGCATAAAATTACATGTGTACATACAAATCCTATTCTTAGTCTAATCTAATCTTCTATGCTGGAATAGGATATTCTGATCTTCCATGGCAAAATGTTGTTACAGTGGTTGTAATGGTGTCGGCTTGAGGTACAGTTGTTACGGCCAGTGTAACAGCTCCTTTAATTATATTTTCTTGTTACTGTTGTATGTGAAATACTGTTTCAGCATCGCAAATCACGGATTGTTTCAACAATGATTTGCGTAGTATTTGACTGTTTCAACAACGTGGTCTTCAAGCAACAACGATGGTTGTAATGGTGATGGCTTGAGGTACAACTGTTGTGGCCAGTGTAACAGATCCTTTAATTATATTTTCTTGTTACTGTTGTATGTGAAATATTGTTTCAGCATCGCAAATCATGGATTGTTTCAGCAACGGGATTTGCGTATTGTTTGACTGTTTCAGCAATGCAGTCTTCAAGCAACAACGATATATTAATTGCAGTCTTCAAACTGTTTTAGCAACTATATATTTCTGATTTATGGCTAAGTATGAAATTAATGTAAAATTACATGTAAAACAAATTAAACATATTGCAAAGAGAAGAAATGTTATATACCTTTGGAAAAATAGATTAAGGTGATAATGTAAGCTTAAATATGAGCAGGAAAATGATGTATTGATAGCAAAAAGTATGAGCAAAAAGGTACAGTATAGGGTCCTAACATCCCCCCCAACTAAAAAGGTTGCATGTCCTCAGGCAACTTCAATATGAATCAGAATCCGGATACTGACTCTGTGCATGCAAATTACTTAAGCAGTAGCTGTAGAAAGTACTATCTGTTGGGGCTCTGAATCCTTGAACATGTTGTAGCCTTTGTCAGGTTGCTGCTTCAACCTTCTTGGGCAACCTATGATGAACTTGATACTTCTCTGCTGGCATCCACAGAATGGGAAAATGGAACTGATAACCTATCCAATTTTCAGCGCATTGTTGGACACATTTGATGTAACTAGGTACCCGGAAGATTGTTGTCTCAAGATTGGTAGGACTAAAGGGATTGTGCTCCTGCCTTTTCTCAGAAGATTGTTGCCAAAACATGTTATTTTCTTTTAGGGCAGCAGTCTCTGTGGATTTAATAAACTGTTGACAATCTTGAAGTATTGTTGCCTGTAGTTGCCGTATATATTGAATCATCCCTGGTTTCTTCAAAAATTGATAATATTATGCAACAAAGGTAGCAGTGTTCTGTGGTTATGGTCGTATCCAGAGGAGACAGTTATCTTCATTATGCTTGGCATCTAGAAAATCATTCTTCCACGTAATCTGGTTGGCAAGGAAGGAGGCGAGTGCCCGAATCTGGATATCACCAACAAGAGGATTAAGATTAAGTTGTATGTTCTTAGGAATGGCTTCATTATGAAGATATAACTCACATAGTAGATGTTGATCAATAGTAGAGGCTTCTGCAAAAGTTTGAACAAAATCTTATGGTTTGAACACTGCATAGGGTCTTCCTTCTTTGATTGATTTCATCTAAAAGAATGCAAGTCGTTCTCTAAGGAAAAGAGAGTAATTTGAGGATGGTTTCCTAGCAGCCAACAATTTTTGTACCAAATCAAACATCAGGAGCAATTTGCTTTGTAACTCCTCATTCTGCTTCTTATGGGCACGAGATTCTTTGTGTTGTGTTTGCTCCAAAGCTTCCCAGTTTGAATATATGTGGTTCAGCCAAAGTAGTCTGTGCTCTTGCAAACTTTTGTCCTGTGTAATAGCAGACTCCTTTTTCCATTTGTTCATTATTACCTGCTCATTCCATGGTTGAGTTTGTGTTCCAGCATCGCAAGTGGTAGGCTAAGGTAGAGTCTGAGTGGCTTGTTCCACAAAAGTAGGGGTATTGATCTTGCCAGGAGGGGCAGATTCATCAATAGGTAGAGTTTGAACATCTTTACTAATGAAAACAGGAGCTTCGGATTTAACAGTTGTTGTAGGCCAGGGTTCCTGTAGATTAGCTTTGCTTTTTGGAATTTTTGAAGGTACTACTGGTTCTTGTGTAACAGTAGGGCGTTCCTCTTTTTTAAATGCAAAATTCATAGGTGCAGGGGAAGCTCCAGGCATTGGGATGCTAACCACTTTGTAGCCTGCTTGATCATAAATATCCCCACATTGGCTTCACATATACTCTCTATACTGATCATCTTTTGTGTTTTTCTCTGCCATGGCCGCTACGCGAGCTAAGGTATACAAATTAAGTTCCTTGTCATAGGCTTCCTTTTCCATTACTAGCTCTTGCTTGTAAGCTTCCAGTTCTAATCTTAGAAACTCATTCTCTTGTAAGAGAGAATCCATTGTTGGTTCTGGTTGTTGATCTATCATAGGTGTATCAAGAGGGGTGACTGGTTTTTGTGTAACAGTCACAACCTCAGTAGTTGGTTCTTGTGGAGCAGCTACAAAATCAACAGTTGATTCTTGTGTTTCAGCTACTTGATGTAAAGAAAATAGTGTTGCAGCACCCTGGGCATGTGACTCTTGTATTTCAGGGATAAATTCAGCAGTTGGTTCTTCTGTTTCAGCTGTAGCTGGTTCTTGTGTAACAGCTACTGAATGAGTAGCTAGTTCTTGTGTGACAGCTACTTGATATAAAGAAAATAGTGTTGCAACACCCTGGGCATCTGATTCTTGTATTTCAGGAATAAAGTCAACAGTTGGTTCTTGTGTTTCAGCTATAGCTGGTTCTTGTGTAACAACTATAGCTAGTTCTTATGTAACAGCTACTGAATGAGTAGTTGGTTCTTGTGTGACAGCTACTGAATGAGTAGTTGGTTCTTGTGTGACAACTACTTGATGTAAAGAAAATGATGTTTCATCACCCTGGGCCTCTGGTTCTTGTGTTTTAGTGCCCGTGGGATGAACAGGTAAAAATTCTGGGATTTGGGAGGGTGGAGGTGTATGGGCTTTTAGAAAAATGGGTTGGGGGTTTAGGGTAGTGGCAGTAGTTGCTGCTTTTGTTGAATCCCTCGCTCATTTTTTAGGTAAAAAAGAAGAAAAAGTAGTAGTTTGCTTCTTTCTTTTGCGAGTGGGTTTTTCCTCAGTGATGGAGCAGGGAGGGTTATCAAGTTTATCTGCTTCAGAACCATCACTAAGGATATGAACAGTAGGAGTAGATGATTCTAGTAAATTGTGGGGTGGACTTGGTATGGTAGGAGGGTTAATTGGATCAATTGGATCTGTAGGCAGATTAATAGGTATTTCCGGTGGGTTAGGAAGGTTTTGTGGTTGCTCTTCATGAGGATTTTCAGGATGTTCAACAGCTTCCTGAGGGTTTATCGGTGGATTGTTTAGGAGAGGGTTTTGTTGGGCAAAACCCTTTTAGAAGAGTAATTGAATGAGACGGTGATGGGTGAGGGAAAGGATGGGATTTTTAGCCTGTCTACAATAATGCGACATATTTCTAAGACATCCGAGAAGATAGTAAGGAATATTCACCAGTCTAGCATGTCGTAAATGAGACAACAAGACAAAGTCGTATTGGTAAACTACCTGGTATTGGCCTTCACAGGTAAGGTAGTGCTTGACAAACTCTGCAAATTTTGGCCAAGGAGGCGGCAACGAGCTAAGTCGAACACCCCGGGCTTTAGGCTCAACTTGTTCTCCTGGCAAGAGAAAATCCTACTGGGCATTAAGAATAATGTGTTTGCGGCTGAACCAACGAATGCCAGTGACGGGAAGACCCGAAACCTGTGCTATATCATCCTCTGTGACTGGAATCTGAACCCCTTGAACAATAGAATGGTCTTGTTGAATATTCTGAGCAAATTCAAGAACCTGTTGTTGATCAAATCCCTGGAGCCTCTGAAAATAACCCAGCCAGCCTGCCTGCTGAAAGATTTGGTAGACTTCTGGATACAATTCTAGCAGGGTTGTCATGGCGGGTTCGTATCGTATAACAGGAACTCTCACAGCTATTCAGCTCAGTAAAATGCACAGTCATAGAGTCAAGTAATCGCACCCGAACAGAGTAAGTTTTGTGGATGAGGGCCTGTAAATGATGGTGAAAAGACGAGATAATGGGTAAAAAGAAGTGACGGTAGTCAGTTCATGTGAAATTATGGCATAAAGTTTCGATATTCCTCCCCCAACTACGGCTAAAATAATGACTTTTAAGTTTATGGTAATAATGAATCAGGATCTTCTCATTAGCCATAGTTCAATTGTATTTACATATAAAGTTTACATATCTCATCTTTACCTTTGATTTGTACTTCGAAAAATATAGTGCCTGCTCATAATAGATATGTAGTAATCATGGGAGAAACTTTGGATTTATGAGAGAAATTGTATCAAGGGTTTGTTTAATCATGGGAGAAGGTAGTGAAAGGACAGAATGTAGTATGAAAAATGAGAGCCAAAGAGCTTAAGAAGATGTTTTTATGACAGGAAATGCTGAAAAAGTGGTGTTTCAGCAACAGGAAAAGAATGGAAAAATGTTTGCTAAAGAGTGATGTTTTAACAATGGAAAATATTGCTGAAGAAATGGTGTTTTAGCAGCGGAATAAAATGGGGAAAATGTTGCTGAAGAGTGGTGTTTCAGCAATGGGAAAATGAGGAAAAAATGTTGTTGAAGAGTGGTGTTTCAACAATGGGAAAATGGGGAAAATGTTGTTGAAGAGTGGTGTTTCAGCAATGGGAAAATGGGGGAAAAATGTTGCTGAGGAGTGGTGTTTCAGCAGTGGGAAAATGGGGAAAAAAATGTTGCTGAAGAGTAGTGTTTCAGCAATGGGAAAATGAGGAAAATTTTTGTTGAAGAGTGGTGTTTCAGCAATGGGAAAATGGGGGAAAAATATTGTTGAAGAGTAGTGTTTCATCAATGGAAAAATGGGGAAAGGGAATGGAAAGGAAAGAAAATAAAAGGGGATGAATGATGGGGATGTTGAATGGGAAATGAAGATGGATGGATTGAATAAAGAGGGGGAAATACTTCACAAGATGAAGCTTGGATCTGCTTGTAGTAAGATTGTCCTTTCTTGGTAGGCCTTTTCTGGATCGAGAATCTGCAAAAGAATCAATTGTAACATGCCATCCCTTGGCATGGATTATTAGTAAAAGAAATTTAATCTAATACTAAAGAAATAAAATTCAGAAAAATTAAATGCAATGAGGGGTAGGAGGCTCCTCTAAAAAGAGATAATGTGAATCTGCCACACATGTGGCCTTAAAATCTTCTTTGGAAATGGGGCGCTGGTACAGATGGAGCCGATGACCATTCACTAATAACGGTGTTTTAGAGTCATCAATTGTTAGGAGCCTTACTGTTCCATTGGGGAAAATAGTATCCACTTCGTAAGGTCCTAGCCATCTTGTACGTAGTTTCCCTTGAAATTCTTTAAACCGAGAATCATACAATAAAGCCCAATTACCTTTTTGGAATTGCTTATGCTTGATGATTTTATCATGCCATTTTGTTCTTTGTTGTTGAATCATAGTTGTTTGGTGAATGGCATCTAATATTTTTTCATCGAATTCATTAAGCTGCTGCAACCTGGTTGTTTGTGCATCAGTCAAATCAAGGTTAACAGCTAAAGCAGTCCTTAAGGTTTTGATTTCAAATTCCACAGGAAAGACAACACTTTTTCCATAAACTAATTCATAGGGGGAGAATCCTGTAGTATTTCTCCAGGTAGTTCTATAAGCCCATAATGCTTCAGGGAGCCTTTGAGACCAATCCTTCTGGTTTTCCTTCACTATTTTTGTGAGAATGGATTTTATTAATTTGTTTGTGCTTTCCACCTGTCTGTTGGCTTGGGGGTGGTATGGTGTAGTTATTCTATGATAAAATGATTTTTTTGAAGGGTGGCTTTAAAACAATGAGAGGTGAAAGGAAGTCCTCCATATGTGACTAATTCTCTAGGCACTCCAAATCTGACAAAGATATCTTCAAATAAGAAATCTAGAATAGCTTCTTCAGTAGCTCTATGGAGTGCTTTAGCCTCCACCCATTTGGTCATATTATCTGTGCAGACTAATATATAAACTTTTTGATTGGTTGGAGGGTTAATGGGTCCTACAAAGTCTAAGGCCCATCTTTCAAATGGTTCGAGTACTACCTGGGGGTTTAATGGCATTTCGTCT
>SNQJ01S0202394.1:0-16769 GCA_010110895.2 Picea sitchensis | reverse complement strand
GGTCAGTCTGTCAGCCCAGAGGGAAAACACCAACTTGTTATGCCACAATTTCTTGTTTTCCTGCAATGTTTTTATGATGATATTTACCAAGATTTTGTTTGAAGATTCCACCAGTGTTATAACCCTAAATTGCACCACACATGCTTACCTGGCATCAGGCCAACTCATATCCCTTCATTTCCAAAAGACTACTGAACAACTCTTCTAAAAACTCCATTTTTAAAAGTACATGCTAGATGGCCCACTACAGCTCGCGTTTATCTAAAAGTAAATGCTAGCAGGCCCACTACAACCCGTGTTTACCTTCAGAATCACAAAAAAAGGAAAGTTGCCGACGGGAAAAAAGGCTATGGGTTAGTTAAATGAAACTCCCATCCATGCATGGCCGAGGGTTCATCCAAAACCCTAGCTCCTTCTAGCCTATAAAAGAAGGGGTAGGGGTACCATTTGGAAGAGGAAAATTATAGCAAAGAAACTCTGCCCATTTGCCAAATCCATTTGTCCCAACCCTTTAGCCTTTCCTCAAGCCTAAGGAGAATTAACACAAAGCACTTGGAGGACAAAGAAGAGGAGGAGCCCAGGATCAGGATCAAGGAGCGGTGGTTGGTCTCGACTTTAATTGTAAGTTGTTTCATTTTGAAAATAATAAAAGAATACTTTTCCCGTCCCAATGCATGAGTTATCTATGATTTGTGTAATTTATGTTTAATTTCTAACCCTCAAGTAGAAAAATAGCATGCATGCGTAGTATTTTGTCTTGATTGCAGGTTAACGTAACATGCATGTTAGGTATTTTGTCTTGATTGCAAGTTACACTTTGGAAGGAGCAGCTGCAATGGAAGTGGGAAATCACAACGGAGGATCTACACCAAAGACCAGCAAAAAGGTTAGTAGTTCTTTCCATGCATGTGTCTTGAAAGAGGGTTTAAAGTTTTGGGTGGTAGGTTAAAGGTCATTTCTTCACCTGGTCAAAATCTACATGCAAGTCCGACCAGATTGCTGGGGTCCCGGTTCCATTGATCAGAAAGAATTACCCTGCACGACATCTCCAGAGAGGGAATGCATCCTTTGTCTTGAGTCTCCGTCCCGCGATATGTGCCCCCGACGCAGAATAAGACTTCATACGTGAGTAGACTGCCCAAAATGGGAGGCCCCCGATGGGAAAGAAGTGGATGCGAAACTGTCATTACCAAATGTCTCGTTCCAAAAAAAAACGGTGACAAACCTACCAACATAGTGTGCACAAGTGTTCCTCGAGTCCCGACTCCAAATGAACTCGGTGTGTAAGCCGCTCAATGACTGGCCGCCGATGCACTACCAAGCCGGAGGGACGTAAGGGAGAGAGGCGACTTAGCCGCAAGGAAAACATTAAAAAGGGACGTGACGTTCCTGCTGACCTTTTCAGAGAGCCGCTAGAGCTCCCCGCACTCCAAAGTCTCAGAAGTGGAGTAAGTGATTGCAGGACTAGTACCCGAACTAGCATACCGTATGAAAACGGAGAGCCTGGCGCACTAGGTGTGAAGGGATTTATGGCCACCGCGATAGATGGGATCAATCCACTTTGCGACGTAGTTGCAACCGAGACCTGTGCTCCGGACCGTCGACGGTGAGTTAGGAGATGCTTCTCCTGCGGTAGAAACGATGGTGGGAATGGAAGAATTCCTGGAAGAAGTAACAACATTTATTTCCATAGACGTGTGAGAGGCACCGACAGGCAGCATTCACAGAAATTGAATTGGCACAATAATCCAGGCCAAGCATCGCTGGTTGGGGCTCTAAACCTAACCAAGATTACGCTGATCTCCTGAGTTGTTCTAGCACAATGGCTGTAACCCTACACTTCGGAAGACCCTGTTGGTCTAGATTCCCGCCACGGTGGCGGGGTGGTTTTAGTATAAATCTACTACAGCCTGTGGCCTTTCGTGACCGGATTTAAGCTCGATCCTCCACTGTGAGAAGATCCAAGACACTCCAAGGCAGGCCTCGGCATGTTCAAAAAGTAACACACACCAAAAAGAAGCCCCTAAAAGATAAGACAAGCAATCGCTAACTATTTTGAAGAATAGCCATAACAACCAACACTAGAGAAACTTATCACAGGTGCACCGAAAATGGAAGCACCCTCCCGCATACTCGCAGCCGCATTCGGCTGTCCGTTCTAGGTACTACGATATACCCCACAAGCCAATTCGTGTATGTCCCTAAAGATTGGCAACTAGTTTTCCGCAAAGACACCTAACAATCACCAAAGGGTATAATCGACAGCTCCGGTAGACCAATAATGAGCAGGGTATCAAGCCCAAAACCCGGCTAAGGGTATCGAGAGAAAATGGTCTAGAAGACAACTGGTGATCTTGAACGGATTCGAGACCCACTAAGCCCCATGGCAAATGCAAACGCACGGAATCCAAGACAAATCCTCGATATGTGTTCTCCATCATGCTATCCAAAATTTTGGAGGGCATTCGCCACCTTCCGGCATGCACCTCGTGGTTTATCCCCAGCTAGAGGGGTCCTGGATAACTTCCATGAAATCACCCCTACACTCCTATCTCAGACTCCAATTTTTTGTTTTGAGTGGCCTTGGAAAGTTTCCTCTCCAACCTAATCCACAAATTTAGTCCCGAACTAGTGTATGAACCCTACAAACAAAAGTCTAATTAGATTTTAAATTAGAGTTGCTTTTAAGGATTTTTCTTACAAGGTGCATGAAAGTGAAATTGCTGGTGTGTAAAGACTCAAAGCAAAAAACGAATAAAATGATGGAAACAAAAGACTTTTACTAAATTAAAAAATCAACAACTTTTCACAAAGAAAGACTTTTCTTTTCACTTGCTATGATTGTCATGCAAAGAACATAAGGAATTTTTTCTCAACTATGAGCTACTTATGCCCTAAATGTACGCTATCAAAACTTATGAACAAAAATACTTCTCCCTATCTATTGATTCAACAACACAATCTTCAAAACAAAGAAGAAAATGAAAGATGAGAGCATATATATATATATATATATATATAGATATATATATATATATATATATATATTTTTACTTGAGGCAATGAAGCAACAAAGGGAAAAATGCCGACAAGACAAGACCAAGAAAATTAGTGTTAAAATTCGCTTAAAGCTGAGATCTAAAGAACCGCATAAAGATACACAATGGCAATCGAGAAAGCATTGATTCTTACGCTTGTCTAAAACCATAAACACATTTTTTTAATCTTTCTATCAACTATCAACTAAGAAAAATAGGCTAAGGGTAAGAGGTCCTAACCCGCCGACCGCGTAACCCTAGACTCAAACCCCCGAGAGGAACACTTTTCACCACAGGAAGGGATGACCGCCCCACCCAATCTGAAGAAACTCGCCAAGTCCGCCATCGTCATCAAACACCAACACGTAGCTGCAGCAAACTCGTACGAATTTGCCAACAACGCATCGGCAATTCACAGTGGCTGCACTTGCATTGTGCCGCATGTATGTATAAAACGAAGATTTAACTAAATACGTAGCCTGCATTCGAAGAGGCTCCGTATATATAACTAGGGTCTCTTGAAGGCTTTGATGCTTCTTCTTTAACATAACATAAAAGTAATTGCAAAGAATAACAAATGAAATCAAGCAAACTGAGACAAGACCATGAACCAAAAAGACTCATAAGATCCGTGAATCCCCTTAAGAATGTATAATTCTAACAGGGAAAAGGAGGACTCTCAAGCTCTTCCTCGACTTACATACATCAAAACCTCTGTTAGCTGCTCACATCGTACCGTAGAGATTAGGTGACGCGTCACACGCGGCAGTCTTCGCAGTTTTCACGTACCTCTGTGTGTCTCGACAATTATTGTCAAGAAATAGTCAAGGAAAAAACCGGTATAAAGAACTGCCTCCGCTAGCTCAGACCTTACAGAAAAACACAAACAAAGAAACATAAATCTAATCCTTTAACTACCCAAAAACCTCAACTAAAACCGGAAACCCTAAAGAGAATCTTCCTAAAGAGTCGCCAATTTATTGTTGGGAAATAATACCTCTACGACTAGCAAGTTAGGTCGACTTGCATGCAAGATTTTGGATTGGTTAAGAAATGAATCTTAACCTACCACCCAAAATTTAAACCCCTCTTTCAAGACACATGCATGGAAATGAACTACTAACCTTTTTACCGATGTTTGGTGTAGATGTTCATGTGCTTTTGCCTTCTTCCCGGCCTCTTCCAAAGTTAACTCAAGAATCAAGACAAAATACTATGATGCATGCTATTTTTCTACTTGAGGGTTGATATTAAACATAAATTACACAAATCATAGATAACCCATGCATTGGGACGAGAAAGTTTCTTTATTTTCAAAATGAATCAACTTACAATTAAAGTCGAGACCGTTCATTGCCTTTGATCCTCATCCTCCGGGTCCTTCCTCTTTGTCCTCCAACTGCTTTTACAAGCATTCTCTTAGGCTTGAGGAAAGGTTAAAGGGTTGGGACAAAATGGATTTGGAAAATGGGCAGAGCTCTTTCTATAATTTTCCTCTTCCAAATTGGTACTCATTCTCTTTTATAGGCTAGAAGGAGCTAGGGTTTTGATGAACCCTCGCCATGCATGGTCGGGAGTTTCAAGTAACTCGAATTCATAGCCTTTGTCCCACGACACCCTTCCTTTTTGTGATTCTGAAGGTACACGCTGGCTGTAGTGGGCCTGCTAGCATTTGCCTGCGGGATTTAGTGGGCCTGCTAGTGTTTGCTTTTTTAAAAATGGAGCTTTTAGAAGAGTTGTTCAAGAGTATTTTGGCAAAGAAGGAATATGAGTTGACCTGATGCCATGTAAGCATGTGTGGTAATCAGGGTTATAAATAACAGCCTATTCCCAAGGGTAGGTCAGGAATGCCCTGGGTAAAACCAATGTGATATTGGTTGCGAAAATCTATGAGCTTCTTCGACCTAAAAGAAGTCGACATCATCATAATCTTTCTAAGACATCCAAAGTGAGACAAGATATTATTTGCAAGAAATTTAATAATACCGCAGTCAAAGGGTTTGCCTGCTTGGTACAAATTCGATCCATTTGGTAAAATAATCGGAGGCAGTGAGAATCCACCCGGCCGAATTAAGAAGGGAGGTGTATTTTCCACGAAGTCCAGCCCCATTGCCGAAAGGGGCTTCACCTGATCACTGTGGGGAGAGTATGAGTTTTTCCTTCAAATAGTTGACATTTATGACATGCGGTCACTTTACGATGTACATCGGTGAATAGGGTGGCCAATAGAATCCATCTCTGAGTATTTTGTTGGTCGTGACCTTCCAATTCAAATGACAACCACATTCTCCTGCATGATGAAATTCTTGTAACACTTTGTCAGCTTTATCTTCAATAAACAATTTAACATAATGCCTCCGTGTCTTTCCAATACAAATTGCCTCTAGAATACAGACTTGAACAAGCTTTCAACTTTAAAATCTAGCTTTAGTCTTAGTCAAACTGGGAGTTTGAACGGTAAAATGAATATAAGGTCCAAGTACTACGGAGAGTTGAAAAATTTCTCTCTCACACTTGAGTCACGATCTCACTGTCTATCCGGCCGCAGCTAAAAAATTAATTTCTAGAGCATGGAAATTTGATTCAACCATTAATTTTGCTAGGCCTTGACCCTGATTAGTTTTATAGGCTTAATCTCATATTGTATTCTAAAATGGACAAGGTTCATTTCCCCCTCTCTTCCATCTGGATTTTCCTGGGTCAAATGTCTTTTACTACCGAGTTCAGAACATAATCTATGGTGTGGAAATGAAGAATGTAGACTCTAAAGTCCTTTATTATGGCTTTTTAAAAGCCAAATCTTGTTTCTCCATTATCTTGTAATTCAAAGCAACGTCTCTTAACGCTTACTAAAGAAAGCTATGGTTGTTCATATACCTTCACTATTCTTTTGTAGTAACACCGCTACTATAGTATATTCAGAGGCGAAAGAAAAAGATAGAAATCCTTAATAAAATCAGGACTAATCAAAATAGGGCTTCAGGAGTGCTCGCTTGACTTATCTAAAAGATCTGCCCTGACGAGTCCCATTTTATTTTCACGCCCTTTTAAGAATTTTTGTTATGTTTCTGAGGAGTTTGGCTAGATTGGGAATGAATCTTCTACGAAGATTTATCTTCCGATGAAAGACTGTAGTTATTTAAGGTTTCTTGGTGTTCTAATTTTGTATGGCCTCAATTCAAAATTTTAGGTCTATTTTGATCTATCCTTGGAGATGATGTTTCTAGCTAGTTCTCCTTCAGTCTAAAAGGCTTTTTCTTAGGATTAAAGATATCCCCAAAATTCTACATTTATCAAGACTCAATTGGAGGTGTCACTGTGTTCTCATCGACGGGAAAAACACAAGCATATTCATCTAAATAGATTCTATTACAATACAACCATTCGGACTAAGTTGGCAAAGGCGAAGTATCCATCGTGGCTTTCTGAATGTGGCTCAAGGTTATCAATTCAAAGGCATTTTCACATACATGAAAGTGCCCCATGGGTGTGGTGAAGCGGCTTTGTATTGGTCATCCAGTAATCCAGTACCGAATATAACTCCGAGAACCCGTCCAAATAGAAATTGACTGATCCCACTCCACCCTCAGGATGTGGTCCATTTTGGGCAAGGGGGAATTGTCCTTCAGGGAGACCTTAGTCTCATTTCTGAAACCCATGCAGAGTCTGATTTCCCTGTTTTTCTTATGTGTAGGGACCAAATTATAGACCCATTTGGAAAAATGCAAATGGACTATGATTTTGGCATCGTACATTTTTTTTATTTCCTTTTCATCGAGGGTTAAATCCTAGATTTATCTCCTAAGTTTAGTGTATGAACGTTTTTATCTTCCTTATTGGAATCTCCAGGTTGTATGATGCCGGTAGGTATCACACCTTCAAATCCTCATAACCCCGTGCAAAGACATCTGAATATTCTTAGAACAACTCAATGTATTTGAGCATTTGTTCTGGGTAATGATTTGCATTGACTATCCCGGTTTTTCTTCTGTCCCTATATTACAATGTTCTACCACTTGTCCATGTGCTTCAATTTGGGTTTTGGCTACGTTAAAATCAAACAAGTCTTCTAGCGAACTAGACCCCTAGGCAAAACGCTGATTTTCAAATGTAAAATATCGACATCCATTTCATCATCGCATAATTCTCCCGAATCTACGCCAGTATTTGCTAATTATCAATTTCAAAATCATAATCATTTACATTTTCATCTTCGTTTTCTAAATCTATATATTTGTACATTCAAAATTCATTTTACAAATAAGTGTACCTCTTTTGATCATCATTACTAACACTTTCCACATTCGAGGTTATTGTCTAGAACTAATCAGATTTCACATCAACAATGTATGGGTGAGTCGAGTTTTAAAGTAATCTTGCTGTGGGAAGTCACGACGTAGCCTCAATCCGCCCCAGCATAACATTTTGTCCCTCATCACACTGGCAGTCAACTTCAGTTAAACATTTAAGGGCATCCAGAATAGATTTCCTATAAGCTCTAAGACGTGTTTGTTTTGTAGCGTACTCACCTTTGATTTGCCTGATTATCAACTCAGAATCACCTTACCATTAACTGCTTAGCACCAACTTTTTCAAAAGCTTCCGCATCGGCATCAAGGCTTCACTGAAATATTGTTAGTGCATTGAAATTTAATTTGTAAGAATGTCAATACCGCTTATGTGTGATTATGCGTGCCTTAAACTCCCGGTCGCTCTTTCTCACCGCTTCCATCAAAATTCATGTTCTTAGAAATCACGTAATTTTTCAGCTATTTCATTTTTTCATCCTTGCTAACTCACGATTTCTTGGCCTTCATGTTGACTAGATGTATCTTCTGCCAACCGAGTATCTTGTTCTCCGTGTCACCATCGTTGTATAAGATAAAAGAATCCAAGTCGGAATGCCCAGAGTAAAGAGGATAGTTAAAGCGGTTTTCCTGGCTAACACCTCATGTATTTCATCAACGCTTTCCCATAGCCTTCTTTGTTTCCTGAAAACTGATAGTGGCATAAGACAGCATCTAGCGTGTATTCCTTCAACTTCTAGCCCCCAAGCCTAGAAACATTCCATACTTGGAGGATGTCCCAACCACATCCATTGCTTTCATGCTCTTCAGAGGGACCAACCAAGGTGATGACAGGTCCTTGATCAAAACCAATACATCTAACTTTATTGGAGTTGAATGAGTGTAAATCAGGGCAGTCCGTGACCTCCAATCCCATTTTCTCCATTACTGCTTAGGCATTAGATTGTGGGAAGCACTTGAATCCAACATAACATTGTGCAAGACTAGGCTACGTATGTTTAGGATGATGTAAAAAGGAGCCACATCACCGGTATCCTCTCTCGACCATCTACTGTGTCTGAACATAAGTCTTCGTGTTGATCATCGCATGTTCATGTTGATCTCGAATGATTTTGATCCAATGGTTAAGGCCTCCTTTGTGCCTATGTCAAAGTTCAATGGTCAAGGCTTTAATCACCAGGAACACAAACATCTTTTATAAATTAATCACTGAAAGTGGGATGGAATTTTAAGACAATACCTCTCACAAGGATGAAAAGCGTAGGAGCTCCTTGGCTCATCACTCGGGTTTAACCGCCACACCTTTGGCCGTATAGTGGGTGGAGTAATAGGTGAAACCTCGGACTATGACGATCTTTTCATAATATTAAGATTTTTCTTCAATCGAGCTTCACCCAGATTTTCTCAGAATCTTCCTACAGATGGCTCGTAGTCCTTTCCTTATTCTCAATTACCTCTTTGTTTCAATCATCTCTTTTTGGGGAAATCCCTTCTGGCTCTTTTACTCCTCAAGCAGACATAATTCACGTGATGTACCTCCAAATGGCATTCCTTTCACGCCCTCCCATATTCCGCATCTTCTCAAATTTCCTCACTTACTTTTGCTCTGGCTGAGAAGAAATAGTTTCTGCTCTTCTTGGGTAAGGAAATAACTTCAAGTATCATGAATGCCCATGAGATTTATATGAGTATCCTCTGTTCTCAATCACTTCCTCCCTTCATCAACATAATTTTCAGGAGTGTCTGATCTGCTGATCCAGACATCTCTTCTCTCTTTGATCCCTAGCATCTCTCTGCCTGATTTGAGGAGGGTTTCCTCTAAAGTTTCAATTCTGAACCCGAGGTGGTGGCTGTCTCTGGAGGATTTCATGTCTGACATGGCTAGTCTTTCCATCATTCTCTCCATTGCTCTGGCCAAAGAATCCACTTGGAGTCTAAGGTCGATGTGGAAGGCTCTTCTTTAATTGTAACCCTCCTCTCTGACCTCTGACGCGTCTCTTTTGCCAACAACAAATTGGCCTCCACACTTATAACACTCTTCTTCATGTCTTCCAGGGTGGAAGAATTTATTTCCCTTAGTTGGTATGGATGTCACCACAACCATCAGGGAATTTTATCAAGGCCAACCCCTGTGGAGGTTTGATTTCAGATAGGATTGCGTTGTACAGGTTATTAAAACAGGTACAATAATCTTGTACCGTCTCACATTGATTTCTTTGTGGATATTTTCAGATTCTACCGCATCTTTGCAAGGGTTTTATTACCTCCCACTGCCTAGAAAAATCCTTGAACGCGGTAAGGTTAAGGACTGAGGGCGCACACAACCTTTGTACAATTTTTAACGCCACTGGCCGACTTTTGGAGAAAATAATCATTTGAACGCTACCTTCATCTACTTCCATGTAGACTACAATATTCAGTTTTATCTAATGGCTGCCAGGTGCTCGAAGGTCTTGCATCTAACTCAGGAAGTCTTTTTTTGGTAGTCTTGGGGCATGGTATGTAGAGGCGTAGCCAACACCAAGGAGCATATCGAGCTTCCATGACGGGTGGAGGAGGTGGGACGACAACCTCTGATGATCAAGAGGTAGCTACTCAAGACGTGGACTAGGAGGGATCGATAGCTTTGAGGAAGCGACTTGCGGTTTAGCAAGGGGAGACAAAACTTCTGTGGGTTTAAAGTTGTAAAATGGTTGGGTCGAAATGATTCCAGTCACAAAACTACGGACCGGACTGTGTTCTAACCAAGCTTTGTTGTGGAAAGGTGTCAAGGTCAGAGTTTTGAAAGGTAATGGGTTCCCCTGAAAAATAAAAGGACTTATGCAAGGGAATATGACCCACCTATCTTTCAACTACTTGCCTTTTCCGAGTAATCACTTCCGGGTTATCTCATTACTATCGCAGTTCGGGTCCGGATGAGATCGAAAGTATAAACTTCTTAGGAGCCATATTTCTTCCGATTTTTATATATATTTTTTAGTTTTATGAGTCCTAAAAATAACATATACAAATTTAATCAACCCTCTAAACATTACTTTCTTTCTCAAATTTTCAATCTTTCATGAACAAACTTTCCTTTTAGGGAAATAAACGTGAAATCATAAATTTTATGTTCTGCTCCCCAGTGGAGTCGCCATCATGTTAGCACTTGGTAACTTCCTAGAGGTTGACTGTAAGAAGAAATTTACTGTTGTAACTTTTATTCAACCACTTTGAAGTCGAATCCAACCCTTCCAACTCTCGTGAGAGGGATCTCTATATGATTTAACTATGTTTCCAATTTTAAATATTTGGCTAGGTAAAGAAATAGGTCGCTTTTGTTGTCAAAGTGTTTTTTCAATTGGTTGAGACAATTCTATACATCCATTGGGCTATGGGGTCTGGTTTTAATAAAATATGAAATACAAACTAAAAACGCAAAGGAAAAAATCATTGCATGAGATAATATAATCATTGGATATTTTAGTAGTTTAAATGATGAACAAAAGAAAAGATGAGAAAGATAATTTCAACAAAGAAGCGGTTAAGAATTTCTTTATTGAAACACCGGAAGATAAAACAATCTTTCGAGTCGTAAACAATATAAGATAAATCCTACAACGTTCGATACTCTTAAAGATTAGATTCAGAAAACAATATGACAACAAAGCGAGAATAACATTCAAACTTAGAGAAAAAACATCACCAATGAATACACTAGAATCCTGTAAATGTGCCTCCTTTTATTAATGGAACATCTCTTAAAACGATTATAGTCTGATAGCTTGCAGGGTGTGAAGATCAATAAACCTCAATACTTCCTTAAATAGGAAGTATTTATAACTCAAATTACAAAGATCCCGTCATTAATGACCAGGACGTAAGCAATCTATTTTTAGCCAACTAACTTAACAAAATTCCTAAATCTAGGAACCGCTTGATGATGTGGTGCAATCAAGACGCCGATTGGTAAGCCGCTAGATGAAGCTTCGCATGACTTCATCCGACCGACCGACAATCCTCATCCGCTAATCAATCATGTCACAGAGTTCCTCCCATCGAATGTTACTGGGCACGTTGACTTTGAGTCGCCTTCGATACACTTCATCCATTTCTCAGATACTTGGAAAAATGTAGGCTTGGTGAGGAATATGTACCGAATCTCGTGTTGGATGCTGAGGTCCAATTGTAATGTTTCTAAGAAATCCTTTCCATTTATGCTTCCTTGTATGCCTACAAATGTTGAACTGTCCTTAACCACTTCGGCTAATCTCTTCTTATAGTCTGTGAGTGTCATCACCTATCATTGATTACTTTCAGACCAAGAAGACCTTTATTCTAGAGAGCTTCAATCTTACTAAAGAAACTTTGTACCCCTAGGTCCATGGCCCAAAACCTTTTCTTCCAACTGAAGAATTAATCCTCTCTAGGTCAAAACTTCGACCCGCATGGGCCTCGCTCGTTTCATCTTCAAATTTCTAGCTCTTCCCCGGTCTTAGAATCTGAGGAATTTGATGATCCTTGGCACCGCCAGCAGAAGGTCTCCACCTATTCTTTCGGGATTTTCCTGGATGGTTGTTTGCTTTCAACACCAACTCATTCTGCCGGCAACATGATCTCGATCATTGGCCATATTTCATTCATGGACTTAGTGCGGAGCTGTTCCGCCCATACATCCTCTTAACTGGGCCAAAGTCTTTCTCACACCGGCTCAAGATGTTTAACTCCCGCTGAGATTCTCTCACAAGCTTCCTTGGAGAGAGGCTAGTATGGAAGGAAGTTTTGAGTTCCCGAAGGTTCTCAACCTCCTTTTAAGTCTGTTGATTGCCTCCCGCAGTTCATCTTTTCCATGGATTTTAGCCAGGTCGACCGGCTCTCTTGATGTCAATGGAGTCACGATGGGACTTTTTTTTCAACAGGTCACACTGGAATTGATGGCACTCCAATGGAATGACTTCCATTGGCTTCAATTTCTTTCTCTTTAAATAAATCCTATCCATCTCAGCCTTTCCATTTCTTTGTTGCATTCTCGCTTCCATGAGCGCCTCTAGCATCCATCTTTCTCTCCTTCTTTCTCTTATATCTCATTTGCCTATGAATCCTCTGTGGGAGAGAGCTTCAGTTGTTTCCTCAAAAAGGCAATGTATGCATTCTTCTTCTTTATCAACTCCTCTGCAGCTTTGACGTTCGAAGGATCATAATCGATCTAGAGGACCAACTTCCAAAGTTTTGATCCTATTGTCCTTTGCAAGGACGATATCTTCCATCTTGAGATGTGTTTGACGATTGTTTAGGGACACTTTGTAATTTTGAAGCAATGAGAAGCATGTGCCAGCCAGAAAACCATTTCAAGCTTGCTTTTGTGCGATTCATCCGATCGACCGGGATGCACGCCCTTCCCCATCCTCGAACCGGAAGGTGTCCTTCAGAAGTCGGGTGATCTCCTCCTGGGTCTGCAATTGCTCCTGAGGAAGCGCCATGTATTTTTCTTTTCTCAGGTCAAATCTGGACAACAACCTATGTCAGAGTCGACGCCCGCTCCAAAATTGAGCCAGTACTACCGGTCAAGGTCCGTTCTTTCTTTATCACCATACTTCGGCGATACCCAGCCTTCGTCTCCTTTGCCTCGGTTGTACGGGTCAGAGGATCTTGTAGGTTTCTCTGGCTACACGCCGAGGTTATATCTTATTATACCTCGGACCCGGCGTGGGTGGAATAATCACTTGGTCACCAGCGGCTTTCTTTTCTCGAACAGCTAGAACCTAAATTGTCTTGGCCTCTTAGTGCAATTGAACTCTTCAGAATTACACTTCCGCGAGATAAATCTTGTCGAGGCCTTTTTTCCTTCGAAACCTGTGGCATTATTGTTTGAGATACCGTGGCTGGGGGATACTGTTGTTCTACTTCAATCAATTTGTCAGGATCCCAGGCTGTCTAATTCACGAACTTCTCAATTTCAAGCCTAGACACATGAACGTAAGGGATGTTTTTGTTCTTCACCCTCATCTCGAGATGATCCCACATGGATCATCATTCCATGGGAAGCTCATGAAGAATTTCATTTCTCTTAGCATCCTATCTGCTTCTTCCCTAGTTCCATGATTGTTGCAGATGAAGTAGCCAATCTTCCCCTTGATTCGTAGTTGCTGCTTTTTCTCAATGATACAAAGTGGATATCATCCGTTCACATCTGCCTTATATATTCTATAGACAAAGATCTAACAAGCAATACTCTTAGAAGCTTTATATGGTGCCAACTCAGCACTGTATACCATCTCATGATTTGATACGTACCAATCCCCAGCCCCAGGTGTTGTCGAGAGGATGCAAGATCCGAACTTCATCATTTATTCGAGGCTTGGGCCCCGCCACCTAGCATGCTACCACAGGGTGGTAGAACTGATCGAAGTGAACTCCTTGAAGCTGTACTCTGTTTAGTTGTGCTTGAGCAAGGAGGTCCATTTTGTGATTGCTTGAGGGTCTACCATATCCATCCATCTTCTGTATGGAAAAGCCAAATTTATCCGCCTCGAAGAAGACAAACAAGTATGCTAATACCGATGAGTATCTGAACATGCCTTCAGTGGCAAAATTTTCCAGTTGTTCATGGATGTTTTGGGCCAAGAAGGTGCTGTAATCTAATTGGGTGGTGGGTTGTTCATTGTTTGAAAATATGGACAGGAAACCCATAATGGGTTCATCTACACACTGATCAAAATAGTATCCATCAGCACAAAGGAGAAAATGACCCGTTTCAGTAGTGGAGAAGATGGACGATGGGTAAGGAGGATCGTAGGAGGAATTGAGCTGATGGGGAAGGAAGAGTCTCTAATATTTGGCTCTTTTGGGGAATCATTTTCCGGGTACAATTCAAAGAGAATTTTCAGGTTGAAGGGAGACGCGGAGTTGGCTTGGGGGATTTGCATCATCCGGTCTATGGATTCGGGCATGATGAGAAACAAGATTTCTCCAGACGAGGAGATGAATATTTTGTTCGTATAGTGGGCTTGACACTTAAGAGAAAACTCGAGAAAATGGTGGATCCGGGGAAAGAGATCAAGAGGTAAATTGGACTCCCAGAGTTCAATTGTCACTCGTCCAGAAATCCTTGAGCCATGATCGAGGTATGAGAAATCAAATCATGATTTGGTATCTACGGACACTCCAGCCTTTGTCTACTGCTGGGATCTTGTCTGTGTCGATGATGGAGAACAAATTCTCTCCTTCTCGCTTTTGTTTCTTGATTTTTGGCACCATCTCTATCAATACTCTACAATAAAACGGGTAAAACGCTAGGGGGCGGTAATCGGGATTAATTATGGAGGAGGAAAATGGCTTTAATAGAGGAGAAGGCGGTGAATTTGTCCTCGGGTGCGCATGGGTGTAATAGCAAAATTAAGGGAATAATAATAGTTTATTTAAACGGGGTTTGGCTATGTGAGATTGAAGTCGAGTGGATAACGTGAGTAGGTTATCTCAAGAATAAATGTAGCTGCATGACACTTGAGGATGAGATGGCGTGACGCGTAAGTGCAAGAGGGATACGATAAGTGATGTGGAGGCTATCGCATTGAGGTAAAAGTCATAATAGCTTCCACGATCAATAGGGGAAGGACCGAACAGCTATGGGATATGACCGCTTCGAGAAAGGTGGAGGGTGACATCCGGTGACGGTGACCGGCTGATCAAGATGGTGATGGACCTCGGGGCCATTAAAATTATTCCACATACAAAGAGGTGCCCGCCAGAGGGAAGATTCCATTTCGGGACTCTTCGGTTAAAATGTGATCATCCTGGTCTGGAATCCATTTCATGGTCATTGATCCAGGCATTGTTTTCAAGGCCGCATCTTACGCCTGCTTATCACTATTCTAACCCTCCATTAAAGGCGAACGGGTGGGGGGTTCTGGAATCCAATATTGACCTTTTATTTGAGCGCTTGATCTTGATCCGTTCAGATGAGTGCGAGTATTATCATCGATTCCAGACCCCCCCCCCGGCCTTTAAAGGTAGAACGGTCTGGGGTGTCTGGAAATATTTGTCCACCGTATATCTGGGCACCACATTCGGGACCATTGATTTGTGCAAGGGGCTTAAGTGGGGGTGGAAAACACATGCGCCGGGGGAAAAACTTAGTATAAATGAATTTTATGGGTTTTTCCAAGGTTTTCATTACTACACCACCAAGTGGTTAGTCAAACAACATTTTAGGTATCCGAATCATGGTGCAACATTAATCATCAAATTGGTTATTATTGAAATGAAGCAACAAAGTAAATCCAAACTATGTTCTAACCTATCTTCCTATGACAATTAACCCATATTAGAATGTTGGGATAAATAATTACTCTAACCTAATATATTTTGCCAAGATTAGACTGTTTGGTCATATTTATTCACTAATCTACCTAGACAATTTGGCTAAGATTAAACAGTTTATCCAAATTCATTCACTACCCTATCAACCTCAATTAAAAATAACTTGGCCATGCTGAAAGGTATGGACCAAGTTAACATTATTTGTAACATATTGCAATTTTTTTTCCCCTTCTTTTTCTTTCTTTCTTTCTTTTTCTCTTTTTTTTTTTTTCTTTTTCAAATTATTTGCAGAATGAAAAATAATTTGTCAACAAAAAACACTAAAGATAGATAATATCCCAGTCACCAGTTGATCCTATAACTTATAGAATGATAACAAATTCGTCATCTCATGCACATCTTGGTCCCTTTGCTGCCGCAACGTAGTCCATTGTATGTATTTGTCCTCATAGCTCCCCATGGGACAATATTGTTCCTTGATGGTGTCTCAGAAAGAATTCCAAGTGGGTGTGGTCGAGAACAGAGAAGGTTCCCCCTCACCCTGTTTCTCCTAGTAGGTTTCCCACTAATCCTTGACATGGGGGGCGGCTTTTAGGAGTGCGAAAATAATCCTTTCTCAGTCGAAAAATTCATGAACCGAGAAATATCCTTCTAATAGATTCAACCATCTATCTATGACATCTGCATCTATTTGGCCCTCAAATATGGGAATGTGAAAGTTTACTTGTACCTTAAAAGGAGTGGTGCCTCCAGAGTGGCTGTTGGATGTCGATGCGCTGCTAGTGGGAATCCGTTGAAGAATCTGGGAAAAGTTGTCCGTCATTGCCTTCCTTTGTTTCTGGAGGGCTTCCTCGAGAAACATTTTGATAGGATCTCCTACTCCCTCATATTTATTTTCTTCCCCCATGGGCGGTCGTCGGGGTTTGGGAGGATGATCTTGCAAAGGTTCAACCAGATCAAGCCCCAACTCCTTATACCTCGACCTCGTTGGGGACATGAAAAGAAAGATCAAGAACGAGCAGAACGCTCTAATACCACTGATCCATATTTATGTAGGAACACAATGAAATACATAAATACACATAAACGAAGAGATGCAACAGAAATAAGACTTCATTTCATTAAT
>SNQJ01S0202392.1:12826-26170 GCA_010110895.2 Picea sitchensis | reverse complement strand
TTATATCAGGTTGGTGCTTGAGAGGATTGGAATCCTCATCATTTGTATAAGGTTGGTGCTTGAGAGGATTGGAGTCCTCATAATTTTGTAATAGGTTGGTGTATGAGAGGATTGGTATCCTCATTATCTATGATAGGTGGGTGCCTGTTGAATTGAAGTGTAAGTTTGCGCTTGCAGAATAACATAAAGAAAAAATATTTGTGGTTTTCTCCCGCATTGGGTTTCCACGTAAAATCTTGGTGTACTATGTTCAATGTGGTGTATTTCTTTTATGCTTGTCATTAAGTGTGTTGGTTTAATTTATGGTTGTCATTAAGTGTGCATGTTGTTTTGATTTCTGTTTGTTCTTGTCATTAAGTGCACACTATTGATAACTTAAATGGTTGGAAGAAAAGAAAAATACAGAAATTTAATACAATACTGATTCACCCCCCTCTTGGTATTGTTGTGAGTTTCAACACTCATATCATCAATATCATCAAACCCTTCCATTGCTTGCAAATGTTGAATAGAAAGACAATCCTTGTGCTAAGGTAGCTAGGAATCACGCCTAAGTTGAATTGGATTGAATCTTATCCTCTTCAACCATTAATTCCTTGGATCAATAAATAGAAATTATTGGACATTCAAATCCTAAATTTGAATATCTAAAAAAAATAAAAAACCGTTCAAAATAATAAGAAACATTAAAAAAAACAATGAAATAAATACACAATAAAACAATAAAATATTTCAATTTGTTTATTAAAAATAAAAAAGAAAATAAATGAAATCATCCAACAAATCAAATAAAACCATTTCAAAGTAAGTTCCACCTAAATAACATTCAATAACATCCTTTAATTTAAAGGAAAAAAAAAACATAAAACCTTAAACAATTTAATTAATTTTTTTTTTTTTTTAAATTACATTATTTACCATCTTTCTATAAAATGTTCCTACTTCACAAATTAAATATAGATAGCTATCAACAAGTTAAGTTAAATTGAAGAAGTATTCACAAGTTAAATACAAAGAAATATCAACAAGTTAAGTTAAATTGAATCGAGTGATGAACTTATAAGGAGAAAGAAATACCGACAAGTTAAATCGAGTCGAGTTACCAACATATAAGGATAAAGAAGTGGGATATAGTATGTATAACAAGGCTGCATGACAGGATAAGGATGTGGGATATAGTATGTATAACAAGGCTGCATGAGAATTAGGACAAATAATTAGAATGATTTATTTTTGAATCTTAATTGATATATTTTTGAATCTTAATTAAAGAAGTTAAATTTGGAAAAAAGTATGGACAATTTTATTTTTTACATTACCAATAAGAAATAAAATTATAAAGAAATAAAGTATGGAATGTGGATAAGAGTGTTATAAAAAATATAAAAAATATTTTAGATTACAATAATATTTTAGATTATAATGTATAGAGATATTGATACATTTTAAATCTTATTTCAATAAAATTAAAGTTGAATTGAGGACAATGTTTCTCCTATTATTATTGTCATCATCTTTTTGTTGTACATTTCCAACCTACAAGTTCAACCGACAGTGTTAGTAACAGTGGGGATTCTCGGTCGTTGGCTAATTTACTACCAGAGACTTGTGAAAAAATTTCAATGAAATCGCTTGAGAAGCCGGGTTCGAGTCCCAGCTAGAAAGCTTTAAACTTTCAATGGCAAGATAATAAAGACGGGGTAGTTTCTCTATAATAAGAAGAAAAGAGGGAAGAGCAGCTTATGAGTGGAGTGGGGCGAAGCGAAGAATCAAGCGCAAGAAACCAACTCTACATGTAGCAAGGATGTAACCATTAAAGTGGAGACTGCAGGAACACCCACGCGCAGTGATGGAAAAATAGATGGCGGGTTTCCCATAGAATACGGAGAATGGTCATGTGGCTTCTTTTCATACGTCCTTAACAAACGATGAAAGAACTCGTGGAACGGGTACCTTAAAAGAATGCCTTCTGCATAATGCCTTCTGCATAACTAGCATATCCCGAACTGGGGAAAGGTAACATCAAGCAATTCATGCAGTATATGTTGTTTAATGGTTACCGGATTTTTTTTGAATTTAATTAGTGTTTGCAATGGAGCATTCAAGAACAATACAATTTTGATATATAAAAAGAATTTTTCAAAGATGGTTGGGGTAGCAGGAAATAAAGGGTAATTATGTATCATGATATTTTCATGGATTACTGGTACAATTGAATTAGAGGTTGGAAACCACCGATTCAAATGAGTTCTATAGTCCAAGGTGCATGAGAAAGTCCTTGCTTCAATAATTTGCATTAGTAATTTGCAAAATCCAACCCATTTGATCTTTTATTTTCCATTCAATACTCCATGGCATGCCAATGATATGATGGCCATGGCCATGGCCATAAATGATCATATCAACATGCATATAAAGAGTGCATTGGCAAAATATTAACCACTACATAAATCCTTGGGAGTGATGAGCTCAATGAAGTCCCTAACTTATGAAGCAAACAATAGTAATGGAGATAAGTAGTAGATAAATTTTATGGGTACTCCTACTCATCAAATAAATTTTTTATGATGGTTTTTTCTTGTGACATTTTATATTTATTTTTTCCAGTCATTTAAGTCATTTAAATATTATGTATTATATTTGAATTGGAGTAATAATTGTTTGAAGATATTTTAGGAGGTGCCATTTTGGTGATTTTGTCACACTGTAGTAAAAATAATGTGAAACCTATCATCCTACTTAGTAACATGATAACTCTATTTAAATTTCGACACTGCTCAGTGGCTCACCATGAAAGGACTTTGGAGCAAACCGTTATTGTCATGTCCTTTAAGTTTTGAGTTCTTGAAGATATAATATATATAGTTGTGTATGTTTTCCCTACTAAATATATGTGAAGGAATGATATAATGATGTAGTGGTATGCTTAAACTAAATACTATAGTAGGGTAGGCTCTAGCATGTTTAAGGCTCATAACCTCCTATATTAGAAGATACTTTGGAGCTATTTCGCTTATTTCAAAGATAAAGAAACAAATTTCCAAATGCTTGGAATATTGTATTTTAGATTTGATCTCTAGACCCTTTTCGAGGATTGATTGGGATGCGGATCCTTAGATAGATGGTTGATAATTCGCTGAAATTTTGACACTACCTCCTTATTATGTATCCACTTTTCAGGTTCAAGAACTCAAGATGATGGGCTAAAACATTTGACAAAAATGCCCCTGCAGTAGGTGGTGCTTATGATATGCAATAGAAGAATCTAACATACCAATGGATGGCATGTGGTCTTGATGTTGTTTGATTTGTTTTCTGAAAAGAATCTTGATAATTAGTCTACTAACTTATCATGTTTATATGGAGAACTAATGGAGTTGTGTTTTCTAGCAATCCAATAATACTATACTTCACATCAGCTATATATAAATGCTTTCTACTGGCTCATCATACCTAGTAATGCAATAATACTATACTTCACATCAACTATATGTAAATGCTTTCTACTAGCTCATCATACTTGTTAATATGGAATAATGATGGAGTTGCATTTCCGAACAATGCAATACTCCTATACTCCACATTCCACATCCATTATATGGAAATGTTTTTGTACATTCAATAGTAAACAAAGCCAGAGGAATGCCTCACATACTTGCATCACAATATTTTATGTCTCACATACTTGCATCACGATATTCTATTTTTGCATTGAAATATTAAAACAATAATGGCTCCCAAAAAAGTTGAGCTAAATTACAAAGAAGGGAATGCCTTACATACTTGCATAACTATATTTTTTTTTTTGCATTGTAATATTAAAACAATAATGACTCCCTAAGAAGTTGATCTAAATTACAAAGAAGTAAGTTGGCTCTTTGTGTGTAGTAAATAAAGTCGCAATTAAATCTCCCACTCATTGCAGAAAAGGTAAATGTTCAAAGACAACTCCTCTCACTACCACAAAGAATTTTGAAACAAATGGAGAACAAATTTTACAACTCTTTAAATATCGTAACAACCGATGCACAGTCGTTCCCATTAATTCATTTACCGTGCGAATTAATTCCGTGATCTATAATTTAGTATTTTCGTCCATCATACACACTTTTGCATTGATTAACCATTATGTCGGCTTCTAATGGTGAGGGTTCGAACTCTGGGTTGCCCAAAGAAACCTGTGTTAATGACATTGAAGCTGACGACGATAAAGTTGGGGTTGAATCCATGGAGGTGGATGACGATCAACTACCCCTCGAAACAAGTTCGTCGTGGTCAATAATTCTTTGATACATGACAATGATGGAAACACGTTTGCCATGGTCAAAACATAACTGAAAATGTTGCAGCATTATGGACAATGACATTCCCTGAATCGCCTCATTGACTTTGTTGTACATTTGTAGGGTCACTCCATAGAAACATTTTCTGAGCTTGATAGCTGAAAACCCAATCTACCAAACCAAGAGTCCCCATAGGCCACATAGTGCAATGATAGAAAGAAGCTTCCATTCTCCGATACAAGGAAATAACGGAACCAAGCTCGTCGTGGTCAACACACTACTGAAAACGTTGTAGCATTATGGACAACGACATTCCCTGAATAATCTCAATGGCTTTGTTGTACATTTTTTGGGTCACTTCGTAACAATCTCACCCGAACTTGAAACCCCATCTGCCAAACCAAGAATCCCCATAGGCCACATACTGCAACAACCTCAATTCCATTGATCTTTTCTTCACAACATATTCCACACTAACTTTCCTGTGTTCACCAATCAAATATCATTTCAATATCAAATTTTGATTATGAAAATTCACCCAGGTGCAAGAAATATAAACAAGACCATCAAATTGAATCTCTAGCATATATAAGAACAAAGATATGTGTAGCTAGCTAGTAATTAAGTAGAATGGATCATGACTTCACATGAATTATTATATTACATGGCTCTGATCATGGCACAAATCTGGTCCCATAAATATTAATTCCCTAGAGGACAAGGTGGAGTCACAATGCCACAACAAGAAAGAAGATTCCAATCAAAGACGTTCTCAATCCTAGGAAACGGTTGTTGCATCGCCATAGATTTAAAAATATAGGAGTGTAGCTTCCCTGCCTACAAAGGCTCACTATAGAGGGGTGTGACAACTTTCATATTCACATGGTGGATGAGGCCCTCTCATAGGAACTCAAAATTATGAGCCTCTCTGCTTTAAACTCTAATAGATCAGATGATGGCACTTCAATGTGCAGGAACAAAATAGAAGGATTTCTTTCATACATGTTTAAGTGCGTCCAAAACAAATTAATTGCAAAGGTGTTGATTGGATGGTTACGTAAACAAGGATTGAACCCATGTGGCCTTCTGTTAATGGTAAGAAGACATGTGGACGGTCTGGCAGATGGAGTTTGACATGCGACAGGTTGCAAGTGGATATCGACAGACGACGAAGTTCAGAATATAACCGTCCCCTTAAAAACACCTTCGGTGTAATTATTTATTTAATTTATGTTACCCACACATCAACACTAAGTAACCCACACACTGACATGTTATAAAGTAATAATGAAGTAACCGAGACACTAATGTAACAAGTGCAACAAAGCTGTGTATACTGCCTCCTAAGATTTTAGTTTAATATAGTAATTGTATGTAGTTAATAGTCAACGTGACTTTCAAGTTAATCAAAGCATTTGAGCTAAAATATTGACAATTATTAGCTTAAGTCAGAGTCGTAGCAACCATAAATTTTTAAGTCAAAAGTAAATTAAAAACATTTATGGAATATAGAAGTTATAGTCTTTTTAATACTAAGTTATAAAATGCACGTCCCTTAAGCATTGAGCTACATTTTACAACTTAGCATTGAAAATATTATAACTTTAGTCTCATTATAAATGTCCCATTAGCATTTGTTGAAAACTCTAATCTTAGTTTTTTATCTTACCCTAATGGTCATACCGTTAGAGGATAGTTGTGCAATGTGTACTTGAACTGATGTACATATTAATTGAATTGGATTAGTGCATTTTTCGCCCATCTTTTGTGCCTTCTTGATCTTATTAGTTATTTACTTTCTTGGCTACATTCTTAATAGTGGTATCAGGGCATGAAGATAATCTTATGGGCTTGGTAGTTTTTCTAAGCAATGTATGATACTTGAGCACCTTTTGTCTCAAGGGCCTGATAATCTTAGGATCCATGGTAGTTTTTCCAAGGAGTTGAAGTGAAGTGAGAGTGATGAAGTGGGCGACCTATAAAACCAGCGGAGGATTGATTTGTGTTGTTGAACGTGCCTGCAGAAAGGAAGAGGAGTCGCACGGTTTATGCCTAGTTTTATGTCTGATGTGAGTTGTTGAAGGAGAATCCGTTTGAGGAGAGACCCCACGAGGAGAACATAGAAAACATGTAACCAAGGAAGGGGCGAGCGATAGAGAAATTTTTGTCCTAGTGTAAGTGGGAATATATGACATCTGTGGAGAGAAGGTGCAGGCAATAGATCGCCAGTTTGTTGGTCCATCAAAGAAGGAATTGAGTTAAATACAAGAGGAATCGATGAGAATAGCAATAGTCTGAAAGGAGATTGAGGTACCCAAGGAGAAAAAGTTGTGAACACCATAAGGCTATTCATTATTTTAATTAAAAGAAGCGTTCTAATTTAATTTTAAAGGAGGTCGTGAGATTTGTTTTTGCATTTGTACTAACAATGGAGAGGATTGGAACAAAATTTCACCTGGAAGCTTTCATTGAAAAATTCATGAGCATATATAAGAAGTTTTTAATTGCAACTTTTGGTTGAGAATATAGCATGATGTAGAATTTATGTTGTAAATGTTTCCTTGCTTGGATTGAGGGAAGTGTCGTTTTTAAAGGTTTTCTAAAATGAATGCAACAAAAGAAGTGCTTTGAAGTTTGTGATTTAGAGTTTAGTTCAAAATTGGTCATGGGTTAATTCATTGAGTGAATGAAAAGTCGCCAAGTGGAGCTTGTGTAACTTGAGATAAGAGTAGCCAAAGAGGTTGCGATTTGGTAAGCCGCCAAAGAAAGTTGTGTGGGAGCACTTTATTTGAGATTTAGGAGCGATTTGTTGCAGGAGCGACTTGTCCAAAGAAAGATTCTCCTGAAAGAGCCATCGATTTAGTAATTTTGTTGTAGATAGAAGCTGCCATTTTTTTTTTCTTGCGGTAAGACAATTTTGTTGAAGGGAGATCGTGACGAAATTGCAAGAACTAAGAATTTTATGACTTGCAGAATAATTCAACAACTGCATTTTGGACTTGTGTTTGTTCATAATTTTATGACTTGCAATTTGTGATACTGAATGTTGTTCCTTTCATTAGTATCACATACTATTGAATTGAATTATGATTGTATTTGGGTGCATTTTTGGTTGAAGCCAACACCCTTCTGTTGAGTTTAAATTTTCTATTGATGAGTTGGATTATTGTAAAATGGTGGAATTGCAAGAAGCGCTCTTTCCGTTGATAAAGTTGGACATATTAAATATCAGTGTTTTGATATTCATTTTTGTATGCATTGTGGAAATCATACACATTATGGTCAAGGGGATTTGAACCACTTGTCCCTGTCAGGGGGGAAATCTAAAGTTTTTCAGTCTGGTTCCAAGTTTGTTTTAGAGCCTGTGAATAGATGATCAAATGGGAAACAAGTATGCAACCTTGTTCCTGGTAGCCTTGATCCTGAACATACAATCAATTGGTTTGTTTTTGATATGGTTTGTGGTAATCCTGAAACCATCTCTTCATAGTTTTTGAGCTCTTGATAGTTTGTGGTTGTCACACATCCACTATGACAACTAAGATTTTCTTTTTCTTTTCATCTTTTCTTTGAGGGTCAGAACCCCCGAATTTCTATGGGGCCTAGCGCAGACCATCCCTTCCCTTATCCTCCTCCATGTGATTGTTGGCTATGACCACAGGCCTTACCAAAAAGGTGCTCCGACTTTCGCGATTCGGGGAATTGCAATGTAAGCATTCCCCTGTTCTCTGTCTTTCGAAATGCTGAAACCTGAAAGGGTCTAACATATCTTTAGCTCCTCCCTCGGGTCACTTGTCATACAACCGATCCTATGACCTAGTGCTAATCCTCTAAATGCTTTCGGGGTTTCACGATTTGGGGAATCACGATGCAAGCGTTCCTCCTTTCCCTTTTTAATCCCCGGGACTTGAAAGCCCGGTATTATATCTATGGTCCAGATTGTTGACTTGATCAACAACTCGGATTAAATCCTGGCATTCTACCTTTCGGGATTTTGGTGGGGTCTTCACTCCTATTTCCCCGATCTCCAGAACCCCAACGACTTTAGATCTTCACCACACGTCCCTACAGATGGGTGGTCCAGATTCTTTCGGGACTCCTCCTTCCTACCACAAGACCCTGTTCGGTGACATAGGGCTCATCCACAGAGCACATTGGGGTTTTGCGTACCGGGATTTCGCGACTGGCGAAGACGAGGGGTCTTTCCCTTAAGTTTCCCGGGTGCCAAAACATCAAAACCCATTCACGCTACACTGATTTGGGGTTTTGCATACCGGGATTTTGTAGCGTACCACCTCGTTACGACGACAAACCTCTTATAATAAGTGGATTTATTTTTATTTTTATTTTTTTTAAGTGTGTGCGCGCGTGTACAAGGGAAAGAAACACATTCGACTCTACGTCGCCACCCGATGACTAACAAGACGCAACAACGATGAACACAACAAGATGACATAAGGGGCACAAAAAGTAACTGCAAGCATTAAACGATAATCAATCGACCATAAAAACACTGACTACCCATCCGTCCTACCCTGCAATGGTTAGGACCTCCAAGACACATAAGCAATGCTCAAGCCTAGGTTCCCATCGATTTTAACCATTTAAGGTCTCAGGGCTGGCGACTATTCTGAGGAACATGGAGGTGTCTACATCCCGCCCGGCACAAGCAGACCAAGCAATAATATGATTTCAACCAAGTACAACAACAACTAAAGAACAACTACTAACTCTACGGAAGGCACAAGTCCAAGGGACTTCGACAACGACCAACACTCCTTAAGACTCGACATTTCCTATGACCCAATTGACATCGATTACAGATCAGTTGTTCCGTTTAATTTCCAAAAGATGAGTTACCCTAACCCAAAATAAGATAAAATCAAGCAATTTCTCTTCCCCATTTACTAATTCACAAAGACTCATTGTACTTCGTTCAAGGCATTATAATTTATTTGTTATCAATGATGATAAAATTTCAATGTCATTACCCTAAGTTAATAACCATAATTTATTGATATGATAGTAACTAAAAAGTGACCATCAGATTACATCCTATGTGTTATCTATAACAACTACATTAACATTCCCAAAAAACCATAACAACATTAATATGAACAAATCCTAATCATCAATATGAACATTTAACACTTACCTTACATTAATCATTATCATAAAACCATAACCACCTTTAAAATTAACGTTTCCCTAAACATTCGCAATAACTTTAAACATCACATTGCACTAATCATTATCATAAAACAATAATAATATTAAAGATTAACATTACCCTAAACATTCTTATTATCTTAAAACATTACATTGCATTAATCATTACCATAAAATGATAATAACCTTGGAAATTAGCTTTACCCTTNCCAAGACACATAAGCAATGCTCAAGCCTAGGTTCCCATCGATTTTAACCATTTAAGGTCTCAGGGCTGGCGACTATTCTGAGGAACATGGAGGTGTCTACATCCCGCCCGGCACAAGCAGACCAAGCAATAATATGATTTCAACCAAGTACAACAACAACTAAAGAACAACTACTAACTCTACGGAAGGCACAAGTCCAAGGGACTTCGACAACGACCAACACTCCTTAAGACTCGACATTTCCTATGACCCAATTGACATCGATTACAGATCAGTTGTTCCGTTTAATTTCCAAAAGATGAGTTACCCTAACCCAAAATAAGATAAAATCAAGCAATTTCTCTTCCCCATTTACTAATTCACAAAGACTCATTGTACTTCGTTCAAGGCATTATAATTTATTTGTTATCAATGATGATAAAATTTCAATGTCATTACCCTAAGTTAATAACCATAATTTATTGATATGATAGTAACTAAAAAGTGACCATCAGATTACATCCTATGTGTTATCTATAACAACTACATTAACATTCCCAAAAAACCATAACAACATTAATATGAACAAATCCTAATCATCAATATGAACATTTAACACTTACCTTACATTAATCATTATCATAAAACCATAACCACCTTTAAAATTAACGTTTCCCTAAACATTCGCAATAACTTTAAACATCACATTGCACTAATCATTATCATAAAACAATAATAATATTAAAGATTAACATTACCCTAAACATTCTTATTATCTTAAAACATTACATTGCATTAATCATTACCATAAAATGATAATAACCTTGGAAATTAGCTTTACCCTTAATCATTCGTCAATCAAGGAATAAGAAGAATCGGCAACTGGAAACTATTAGTTGTGAGCGCATGCAGGAAACGAGTGGGCCACTATCGCGCGCAGGCCAGAAATCACGCAGCAAAGGGCAGCCATCAATGGCCGCTGTCAGAGACTCAGATTAATTCAACAACTTCCCAAATGGCCCTGTCGGTATCCAAGACTCACTTCAGTAATGCAATCTGAAGGCACAAATGTCCCAACATACAGATAGCGGAGGGTGGGTGATTCTGGCATTTTCAGAAATATTCTTTTGCAGATTCGAAAGTGGTTTGAAGATAAAATTCAGTAACTCCAGAGTAAAAGTTATATTCCAACTGTAATTTTCCATATCGTAACTACTAGCTTCGAGCACATATAATCCAAATACACTTCTGCCTTAAGGGAATGACATTAAGGAAAACACAATGCAGACTATAGCAGCCTTAATAACCCAACGTCGTGCGATGAATCCACACTGAAAATGCAATAAGCCTAAACCTTAGTCAACAAGGCATTGGTTTACGAATTAAGTCAATAAAATAAGAAGTTGTCCAGGTAGTCTCATTTTGTGCATGCTCGAGTTCTAAAGTGTGGTTTAGTATTTAGGAAAAGGTATTATCTGAACTAAGTATTTATCCGGATTCATTCTCGTTCCGGTTGGGGTGGTATTTGAGTGGGATGCTTATATAAAACATTTTTTATCTTTTAATCCGATGGATTGATTTTAAAATAAATAAACACCAAAATAAATAAGAGCCGAATAAAATTTTTGCAAGGGAGAAATTAACCACGGCCCTGCATGATGCGAATGAAATAAAAGTACCTTCTTTGTTGCTGGATTGTGGTGTTTTTCTGTCAAGCTGCCTAATTTCAGTCTGGCTGGTCCCGAGAGTAGAGAACTAATTAATTCTTCTAGTTGCTCCTACATCAAGGCCGGAACCGTAGAGCATTAGCGAGGAGCCTATGCTAGTGATGGTTCTGGTCTAGTTCCGTAACAACATCAACCTGACAAGTTGAAGGCTTGATGCGTACAGGGGCACACCTGTCGCGTTTATGGTTGGCATGCTATGCATCATTAAGTGCTATCAGGATAGTAGAGCGTAGGGGCAAACACGCAACACGCAAGGTTGGAAATTTTCTGGCGATACCGAAATCAAGGGATGGTATCACGGTCAAAAAGTGAGGACTGAGGGAAGGCCTCGGTTACCCATTAGAAGGTGGCTGCAAAGAGCTGAAAGTGGGGCAGTTAACACGGTCTACGAGAATGCCCAAGGATATTCACGCTAACCACAGGGTTGAGGGCGGACAGAGGGGTGGAACTAGCGATTTTTCCAGATTGCGTTTTCCAGCAGAAGAGGAAATGTAGGCATCCATGGCACAAGAATCGAAGGCTGTGGGTACAGACCGAAAATCAGAATTTAATTTGGCCGCAGTCAAGGGCGATTGCCAAATCCCGAGGGTTATACCAAGGACCCAACACAACGCAACAACGACAACAAGTCACATTACAGTTCAAGGCTCATACCAAGCACCAAATTCACAAGGGAGGATCCCATACGGCGCATGGGTTACACTACGTGTCTTGCAAAGGAATTCATAGGAACCAGTTTATAGTACGCAGAGGGTGGGTGGTTCCAGCGTTTAGAGAACGCGACTCTACATAGTTGCAGAGGCGGATATTTTGCAAGATTCTCGCACTGTCGCTGAGAAGAAAACTCCTGGATCTTGACACAGTTTGCCAGGGTGGAAACGGGTGGAACTCACATCGGTAGTAGGGGCGCAAGGGAGAGAGATCAGTGCGGTGGATGTCTAGGCATGGCACGGCTTTAGGGATCTGACAATTCTATCATAAAAATATATTACTTACCCCCCTTTTTTTTACTAAATTCTAAACATAAGATTCAATGCGTAAAATTTCTGGCATAGCTTCAACATAAAATCTCGTTATACCATATTACAGTACATGAATTCAGAACACAAAATTACATTCCAGATATGTAATATTTCAATCAAATTCAGACCGGTAACTACAAGAATTGATTCGGCAATAACTTCCGTCATAAAATCCAAAAGGATGAAGGAACGATTTCAATTTTTTTTTTTTTTTTTTATCTATTTAATTAACAAAGGTAAATAACTTTATTGACAAAAGAAGGTAGCAGTAGTAGAAATTTTGTTATCAAGAGGGTCCTCCCAAGCTCGTTAGTTGTAATTCATACTCAGAAACCTATAGGGTATCCAATTGTACAGGATAGCATCAATGATACTGTATCACATGAGAAATTTTAAGCAAAATAGCAGTTACAACATCTACACTTATAATCACCGAGTAAATAAATAAAACAGCCATTAAATCCAATTACAAACAATATTCTGATACCAGCATAGATAATAATGCATCCTATTCTACCCAATTAAAAAAAACATACCGTTGCCTTAACTCCCGCCTCGATGGATGACCGTGCGCTCCGTGTCGCTCCTGCTCCGTGCCGCTCCCGCTCGCCGACCGTCGAGACTACACTGGTACCTCCCAGCCAATCGCTAGGGGCACTTTGCTTCCCCCTTAGCCCCCCGAGCCGCAAAGGGCCCACCCAAATCCAGTTGGTAAGTCTAGCTCCCAGCTCGCCTCACAAGGCTGAGCTACCACTCCTATCCGAGCTGGAAAATCCCAACTCCCCATAAGTAATCAGTCCAGTCACAATTTCGGCAGCGTAACGTTACGCTTACAGCCGATCCATTTCTTCCTCATATTCCCTTTCTTTTATAGAGTTTTTAGAACCTCCAACTTTCCCTAAATCACATTTAAATTATGTTTTAAAAATATTCTAAATATTCTCCTTTGCACAAG
>SNQJ01S0202391.1:0-27540 GCA_010110895.2 Picea sitchensis | reverse complement strand
AACTGGTTATAAATGACAACAATGGGTAATGAATAAATGTTGAATGCTAATTGATGAGTTTTTGTGCAAGAGGGAAGTTTTGGGAAAAAGAGCCCCACACTCATTCACCCCCCCCTCTAAGTGTGGTAGGTGTGTCCAACAGGGCCAACTCCCATTCCCTATATCTATAACAGAGGAGTAGGTTAACTCAAAAGCAAGCTTTAATCCCAAGTGTTTTTTCGGGCAGATCCTCGATAATATTTTGAAATGCATGGAATTTTGATTGTGCAAAACTCAGGCTACCCCTGAAAATCTAGACAAATTCAGGCCCATTTTTTTACCCGAAAAGGGGTATGTTTGCTCCTGAATTAGCCTACTCCTATCTAGAACACCTATTATCTTTTTTATCTTTTGAGGAAGTGTTGATTTTCCACATCATTCCCTCTATTCACTTAGAGATAATAGAGATTAGTTATGGAGGATTAGTTTCAAACTGTTTCAACCTTTCAAATAGTTCCTAAACTATATGGCATCGCATATATATCTTGTAATTCTCATTAATCGTTTGAATGAAGCTTTGTCTTTGCTTCCCCGGTCTCCAAGTGTTGGGAGTTGGTTTTCATCCTTCGTTTCTTAAGTTGGTATCAGAGAAAAAAGGAGAGGGCAGATCTTGAGAGAGGCGAATCATTGTGGTTGCATCGCTATGGTCTGCGGGTTCATTTTGAGGAGGATCGTTTCACTCAGATCATTGCCTGAGTGGAGGATTGACGTGCTTCCAACACTGTTCTCGATTCTATCATTTTTGTGGAGAGTTGTTGCTTGGAGAGGCTGCATGGAAAGTTGTTGCATGAAGGAGTGGGGAGGCCGCCAACGTAGAGGAGCATCCATCCATAATGCCCTTGAATTCCCTTCTCCTGAATGTGAGTTGTTGTTCCCTGTTTGCTGGGGCACTGAGATCGGAACACACCTACATGGCTGGCATGGAGCACCTACGTGAGAGGGCGTGATTGTGTTGTGCATGGAGCACTCTAATTGGAGGAAAGTAGCACAACCTCCTGTTGATTATTATGTGTGTAACCTAACCTCCTGCGAGAAAGTGCAGTGAACTTGGTGGTGTTGGTGGTAGGGATCAATTCCCTCTACAGTGAATGCACTCTTCCTAAACTTCATTTCCTTACTGGTGCATTGTCACTATATTTCGTATATATATTTGTAGATATATCGTATATATATTTACAGAAGTGAACTTGTAAAACCATAGAGTTTTATCGCGGAGATAAGTCATCACCTGCATAGACTTCCTTCTGCCACATAAAAGCGAAGGTTATTTGATTGCTGCTTTTGAGAGGAGTTTGTTGTGTGTAGGAGTTTGCAAGGATGGAGAATCCGCTGGCAGAAACCTACCTCAATGAAGCCAACAAGTTAGATGGCTCGAATTTCATCAATTAGAAAATCAAGATGCAAACCTTGATGGAAGGTTACGACGTATGGATGATCGCAAAAGGATATGAAGCGTGACCTGATGCGACTGCAGACGCGACAGTGAAAACAATCCTAGATTGGGATATGAGGGAGAACAAAGCCAATGTATTGTTGAGAATCTTTGTTAAAGATAACATAATTCTTCATATTAGAAATGCTAGGACTTCTAGCGAAACGTGGAAAGCACTTAAAGATCTATATCAAACTAATAACATGGATCACATTCTTTTACTCAAGAGTAAATTGTGAAGTATTAAAATGGATATAAATGAGTTTGCTAGTATTTTTATTGGGCGAATTAAAGAAATGAAAGACAGATTGGGAGATATAGGAGAAACAGTGTCCAACATTGATCTTGTCACAATTGCCCTAAATGGAATGCTATAGGACTATCAAATCTTTACAATAGGCCTTGTAGTGAGGGAGAAAGCTCATACTTTTGAGGAACTGACAAGTATATTGTTGCAAGAGGAAGAGAGGCGCACGAATTTGAAGACTCAGAATTCAGACCTAGCACTATGGACAAAGAAGAGTTTCTCTAAAGGGAAACCACGAGAAGGAGGTAGAGGAGGAAGTTTGTTTAAGAAGAAGTCATTTTCAAAGACAAGTCAAGGTATGCCATCAAATAAAAATCAACATAAGTGCTTCAATTGTGGTAGGACTGGGCATCTTGCTAGAGAATGTTATAAGAAGAAAAATGATGATGAGGCTAGGCATAAAAGCAGAAAACATTAAGGACATTTTGTAGAAGAAAACTTGAATATTGATCCAAAAGATCTCAAATTGTTTGTGTCTAATGTTGCATTGTCTACTGAAACTGATGATGTTAATGCATGGTTTGTTGATTCTGGCGCTTCAATTCACATGACATGTAACAAGAATTGGTATGTAAACTTTAAAGAAACACATAATGGTGCCGATATTTATCTTGGAGATGATTGCTCTTATAAAATCAAGGGATATGGAGATATTCCAGTAACACTTCTGAATGGTACTGTCAGACACATTCACAATGTTGTGTATGTCCTTGGGATAAAGAAAAACTTGATTTTTTTGTCCACCATTATAGATCAGAATATGAAGGTCGAATTCTTCAAGACACATTGTATAGTGAAGGACTTATAGGATCATTACAATATTGTTGCCTCAAGAGTCAGAGTTGGAGCTCTGTACAAACTTGATGTCACGAGAAAGAATTATCAAGCTTTAACTTCTGCAACTATGCCTACAAAAATGCTTTGGCACCAAAGGTATGGTCACATTAATTATCATGATTTGTTGTTATTACAAAAACAAAGTCTGGTTGAAGGACTCCCTATGTTGAAGAATAAGTATGCTACTTGTGAAGGTTGGGCATTAGGAAAGATGTACAAAGATGAATTCCCCTATGATCCGGATAGGAGAAAAACAGATCTATTAGAACTTGTGCACACTGATGTTTATGGACCAATGTAGACAAGGTCGCTAGGAGGTTCTTATTATTTCTTATTGTTTATTGATGGTTGCACAAGATACACATGGGTTTATTTCCTTAGGAAAAAGAGTGATGTTTTTTAATACTTCAAGTAATTTAAAAACATGGTGGAGAAGCAAACACGAAAACCCATCAAAATTGTCCGCTCATATCAAGGGGGAGAGTACAGATTGGGGAACTTCATCAAGCATTGCAAAGATCATGGAATAGTAAAACAATTTACAGTACCCCACACTCCACAACAGAACGAAGTTGCAGAAAGGAAAAACATAACTCTGGTGGAGTGTGAACAAAGTATGATGAAAGGTAAGAATCTCTCAAATTCTTTTTGGGCTGAGGCCATTAGCATTGCTATTTACTTAAAGACCAGAATTCCAACAAGGTGTCTTGATCATAAAACTCCTTTCAAAGCCTTGTATGATTTAAACCATTAGTTAATAATTTGAGGATATTTGGGTGTAAGGCTTTTGAACACATTCCAAAGGAGAACATGAAGAAGCTTGATGCTAAAGCTATCAAATGTATTTTCATAGGGTATTGTTTAGAATTTAAAGCATATAAAATGTTTGATCCATCTACTCACAAAGTGTTTGCAAGTAGAGATGTAATTTTCCATGAACATGTAGAAGGAAAAAATGAAGACAATTGTCATGAAGGATGGCATGTACTTCTTGAAGATGAGGAGGTCAAAGAAGAGAAGCAACAATAGGAAAATGAACCCAGTGACATGGATACATTGAGCAGTGAAGAAGAATGTTTAAAAAATATCTTAACGATAGGTTCGTCCACCTAAAAAGTATAAAGATTATTCCCCAATGAGTAATATTTCAAATGTCATAGAACCCATGAGTTTTAATGAAGCTAATGAACATGGAGAGTGGAGAGAAGCAATGGAGGAAGAATATGACTCTATAATGAAAAACAAAACTTGGGAATTGACTGAATTGCCTAAAGATAAACATCCCATAGGATGTAAATGGATATACAAACCTAAATTCAAAGAAGATAGTAGTATAGATAAATGTAAAGCTAAATTGGTGGAAAAAGGGTATTCACAGAAAGAGGGCATTGATAATGTGAAAACATTTGCATCAGTAGCTAAATTAAACACTATAAGAATGTTAATTGCACTAGCTACAAAACACCATTGGAAGCTTCACCAATTAGATGTAAAGTCTTCTTTTCTGAATGGTGAGTTAAAGGAGGAAGTTTACCTTACTCAACCAGAGGGGTTTGTGAAAAGTGGTCAGGAACACTTAGTGTGTAAATTAAAGAAAGCATTGTGTGGACTGAAATAGGAACCTAGGTCATGGTATGAGAAGATAGATTCCTTCTTTCTTCAATAGGGTTTTATGAGGAGCAAAAGTGATCCAAATATGTATACTAAGTTTGATGAAAAGGGGCACATTGTATTGATTTCCTTATATGTTGATGATTTAATTATTATAGGAAATTCAGAAAATTTGATTAGTGGAATTAAGAAGCAGATGTCACAGGTATTTGAAATGAAAGATATTTGTGAGTTACATTACTGTCTCGATCTTGAAGTATGGAGAAATGTTGGTCAACCCTTTGTGTCTCAAGGAAAATATGCCAAAGAACTACTTAAGAAGTTTAAAATGGACCAATGTAAAGTTTACTATGTTCCAATGCAGTAGAACATGAAACTTTACTGTTGTAATGTCTCCCACCTCTTGATGAAGAGGTCTGGAAAGACCCAGTGGTCTAGTCATCCCCACTAGACCATAGTCTCATGCAGTATGGGGAAGGTCAGCTAACTCAATGTTATATTTTGAAGTTGACTTGGAAAAAAGGTAAAAAAGGGTAAAAAGTAACTCAATGAAGGAATAGAGCGCTTGAGGTTGAGTTAGGAATTGACATAGGGGTTAACTTAACTCAACAGAGAAACATAAAATAAGTATAAAGGAAATCCTAGGGCACACCTCTCACATCATCTTGGATATTATTGCATTTGGCTATTGAGATCTTGAGCACACCGTTTTGAGGGTTTTGAGATTACAAACCCTGGAGAACAACTCAGTGGTGAAAGATTCCACTCTCCTTGTTCCAAGCTTGGTCTCAAGGATGAAACACTCCACCTACACCATTCTACAGTTTTTAGAGGTTCCACTATCGGTCCAGGGGGGCATCAGGCCGTACCATTTGGGGTTTTCCAGTAGGGGCGCATCATTTCATGAAGAGGAGTTCGATCTAGCCTTGTGACATGGTCTATTGACATTCTGGCATCTGGGTATTATTGACAGGGCCTTGTTCATCAATTTTTGAGTATTTTTGGAGAGTTTCTTCTGCTAGATTATAATCTGAAGCTTTGGGACGTCTTTGAGAGAAGGAGGGCACTATTGTGATTCATATCCATCTAGTTTGAGAGGGTTATACTTCAGATCTGACCCTGAGACTACTTCCAGTAGTCTGTGATGGCCTGATCTATATTTCTAGATATTTTCAGGGGGTTCGGAGGCTTCCTCCATCAGGGCCAAAATATTGAGCTTGGCAATATTCAGGAGGGCGCATCCTAGATTAGGGTTTCAGTAGTTTGGAGGGGTAAAACTTGGCATATAGACTTCAGACTTCAGAGAGGGTTTCTACTTGTCCCGATCTATATTTCTGTGGAGTTTGGCATCATTTGGAGATCTCCTTCAGCTGGGCCAAAATCTTCATCTTCTCATCTATTCAGCAGGATGTACCAGCAACTAGGCGGGTTGGACGTGACACTGATTCTTCTTTCATCGACCTTCATTGCATATCCAAACTTTGGAGGCTTATTTTGTATTACCGGGATCATTTTGTAGCAGCTCATATATTATCTCTTGGAGCCATCTGATGTTATTCCATATCTTCTTCCACTTTGTATCAGGTTCTTGCTTTTCATAATAATAAAGGTCAGATATATGCTTTTGGGTTCCATATCTTGTGTACTAGTTAGATCTTGTATTTGCATTGATTTTATCTTCATATATGTGCTTAATAACTGAATATAACCCTAAGGCTGAAACTTGAGAGGCCAACCTGCAAGCACACACAACAAACAAATAAATCAGTGGTCAGTTAGTGTTCTAAGAGAAAAAAATTGGCTTGGCAACATTACAATGGTATCAGAGCTCTAATCCTCCCATCTTGTGAGGATTAGTGCATGTAGAAATTCAGTGGAATTTATATGGGATGAAGGAAAAAATAGACAAGCAAGATAGAATCCGATATGGAGGGTTCAAGCGGTGATAGTGAGCCACATGGCTTGGCAATCTTAGCACAGGAGTTCCATAAATCCATAAACCAAATAAAGAGTACATTGGTCACTCACTTATAGGAAAACCATGAGGCAAACCGTAGGGGGCAAGCCAAAATATCAGATACCTTGAGGAAGGTAGATGAAAACTAATCAAGGATAGTCGAACTGTTGATGGCAATGAATCACAGGGGGAAAGGTCCAGAAGCTTATGCCAATAAGGAAACTAGTGGATCGCTTGGAGGGAACAAGTATCATCAGGAACACATTCCTTATCATCATTCTGAGGGAATCCATAGAGAGGGAGCACCATAGGGACGTACATGTAACATGACTACTCCTAGGTCGTACTTACCCTCATTCATAGATGAACCCACACAGGCCAACCACATAGACGAGTTTGATGATATGTTTGATCAATACTCTAGGGAGTACAACTCATTGAGCATACCACTGTAGAGGTAGATCACCCTAGATCAGTTCTGTGGAATAAAATTTAGAAACAAGCCCAGGCCGTACCATAGGAGAAACTATGAGTTTGAGCACAGGGCTAGGAAGATGGAGATTCCCTAATTTGATGGTTAGGCCAAGATGACTGCATAGGCATGGGTACAGAAACTAGACACATACCTGCAACTTAACCCTATGAGGGAGATGGAGGCAATCAAGTTTGTCACCATGTACTTGGATGGAAAAGCTCATGATTGGTGGTATCATGGACTGACCACACTTAGCCACAATCAGATAGTGGCATACACATAGTTTACTCATAAACTTATTGATAGGTTTGACCAAGAGGATCCAGAGCTACATTTCAGAGAGCTCACACAACTCAGATAGATAGGGGTACTAGAGGTGTATATTGAGGAGGTCCAGAGGCTAGCAGTCATGGTGTAGGACATGTCATAGTCCAGAATCGTGATGCTCTTCACTAAGGGGTTGATGGAACCCTTGAAGGGTTGGGGTAAGGATTTTAATCCTACCAACTTGCAGGATGCTATCTGGAGGATGGGAGACTTAGGGCCAGCTACAAAACCTAAATTTGTTCCTATACCACCTCTAAACACTGGAGGTAGAGGCCAAATACCTCCAATGAACTCAGGAGGAAGATACCCAAGTGGGTTGGATAGAGAAAGAGGTAGGTTGGATGCGAATACTAGGAGGGAACCGAGAAGGAAACAACTATGCTACACATGGAAAGAGCCATGGAACCCATCCCACAAGTGTATTGGTCGTGGGCAAGTTCATTACATTGAGGTGACATCAGATAATGAAGAGGATGAGGATTTTGGACACATCCAGAACATGGAGACAGACACCATCGAAACTATAGAGGAGAAGGCTACATGTCACGACAATGCAACATAGGAGAGAGTTGCATTAGCATCCATAAATGGGGTACCCAAGTACAACACCTTCAAGATGAGAGGAGTATTGTAGGGGAAAAAGGTGTCAGTGCTCATTGATGGGGGTGCTTCTCACAACTTCATTGACTCAGCATTGGTATAGAGGAGGCATATACCTAGAGTTTAGTTTAAAGGATTCAGGGTAGAGGTAGCAGGAGGAAGCACCATGCCTTGTAACAAGTACATCCCAGGGATGAAACTTACATTGGGTAGGCATGATCTAGTACATAATGTTTATGTGATGGACCTCCCTAACACAAATATAATCCTTGGAGTACAATGGATCAATACGTTGGGGCCTATCACCACCAACTACAAGACGATGGAGATGTATTTCATAGAGGAGAGTGGAAGAAAGGTAGTCCTCATAGGCATGACAGGTAACACAGAGAGGGTAGTCACAACAAAGCATATGGAGGCCATTTTTAGGAGAGAGGAGATTGCATATGCTGCTGAGTGCAAGATTTCGGCACATGTGGATAAAAAGGGGAAGATTCACTACACACTAGAGATCCAAAGGATCATTGAAAAACACAGTAAGGTGTTTGGGCCCATCCCATCAGGTGTGCCACCAGATAGGGGGTTTGAACATATCATTGGGTTGGAAGAGGGGGCAAAACCAGTCATCACCACACCTTACAGACACCCAAAGAAGTATACGGATGAGATAGAGAAGGCCATCAGAGAGCTCTTAGATGTGGGTCACATTAGACCAAGTTCCAGTCCTTTCGCCTCTTCAGTGGTACTGGTCAAGAAGAAGGATGGAACCATGTGCATGTGCATTGATTTCAGGGCACTAAACAAGAAAACTATTAAAAACAGGTATCCCATCCCAAGGATTGATGAGCTATTGGATGATCTCCATGGGGTTGTTTACTTCACAAAGATTGAGTTGCGTTATGGATACCATCAAATCAAAATGACGGAGGAGGAGATCCCTAAGACTACCTTCAGGTGTCACTATGACCACTATGAATTCTTGGTGATGCCATTTGGACTGACCAATGCACCTTCCACATTTCATTCATGTATGAACCACGTCTTCAACAAGCAGTTGAGGAAGCATCTTCTTGTGTTTTTTGATGACTTGCTAATCTATAGCAAGACTTAGGAGGAACATTTGCAGCATGTGGAACAAATCTTAACTATCATGGAGGGACAATCCTTGTATGCCAAGGATTCAAAGTGTGAATTTGGGATGACAGAGGTCCTCTACTTGGGACACATCATTGGAGTTAAAGGGGTCAGGTGTATCAAGAGAAGATCCAAGCGATACTTGACTAGCCCACACCCAATACTCTTACATAATTGAGGGGATTTCTTGGCATTTGCACTTATTATAGGAATTTTTTCAAAGGGTTCTCACAACTTTGTGCACCTTTGACCGATTTGACCAAAAAAGGGGCTTTCAAATGGAGTGAAGAAGCACAATTTACATTTGACAAGCTAAAGAAGGTAATGAGCACATGCCCATTTTTAGCCTTACCAGACTTTGACCAACCCTTCGTATTGGAGTGTGATGCGTCCGGAGACGGAATTGGGGCTGTATTGATACAAAATAGGCACCCCCTTGCCTATGAGAACCGAAAGTTGAGGGGCCTTGAGATTATTTACACTATCTACGATAAAGAAATGCTGGCCATCATGCATGCCTTGGCCAAATTCATATAGTACTTGGTGGGAGAAAGATTTGTGGTGAGGTCAAATCACAACAAACTTCAGTACTTCTTGGAACAAAAGGACTTGAATGAGAGACAACATAAGTGGGTCATAAGGATACAGGCCTATGATTTTGACATTGAATTTGTCAAGGAGAAAAACAACATAGTGGTAGATGCAGTATCCAAGAGGCCATCCGTTTATGCCATGACAGATGTATCAGTTGACTGGAAGGACCACCTCTTGGTGGAATATTCCAAAAATCAGTTTTCTTGTTAGTTGATGGATGGGAAAATACAAGATGACAACTTCATAGTCATTGTGACATCATCTACTACAAGGGCCGAATTTTCTTGGTCTTTGAGGAAATCTTCAAGGACAAGATACTACATGCATGTCATGAATCATGATTCACCAGTGGCAGGGCACCAAGGAATTGGAAAAACATATAGGAAGATAAGGGAAAGGTTCTCATGAAAGGGCCTCAAAGAAGAAGTGATGAGACACATCAATGAGTGTACTACTTTCCAAGAGAATAAGGATGAGCACACACATATAGCAGGGTTGCTACAACCTCTACCCATCCCAAAGCACAAATGAGAGAGCAAATCCATGGACTTCATCACAGGGTTGCCAAGGGCACAGGGTAAGGATTGTATCTTCATTGTGGTGGACAGGTTGACTAAATTTGCACACTTCTTATCCATTTCTACAGACTTCAGTGCTGCATAGGTGGCCGAATTATTCTTCAGAGAGATCTTCAGACTACATGGGCTACCCAAAACCATTGCTAGTGACATGGATAGCCGATTTAAGAGAACTTTATGGAAGGAATTATTTAGGATGGTTGGTATGACCTTAACCCCTAGCAATAGTTATCACCCTTAGACTAATGGGCAGATTGAAATAGTCAACAAATGGGTAGAAGGATACCTCAGGAATTATGTACCAGGGAAATAGAAGGCATGGGTTCGGTGGCTACACTTGGGGGAATACTATTACAACACCACTTATCACATGTCCATAGGCATGAATCCATTTAGGGAGTTTTATAGTTATGACCCACTCTCTTTTGTAGAGATTTATTTTGGTGATAACAGAACCCTGATGGTACAGGATTGGGTACAACAGAGTTAGGACATCCTCAGGGTGTTGAAGGATCATCTATAGAGGCAACAGAATCAACAGAAGGTCTAAGCATACAAACACTGGGTAGATCGTACTTTTGAGGTTGATGACTTGGTCTACCTAAGGCTCCAACCATATAGACATGCTTCTATCAAAAGTAGTGGAGCATAAAACCTCCAACCCCGGTTATTTGGGCCCTACAGGATCAACAAAAAGGTACGGGTCGTGGATTATGAGATGGAGATCCCATAGGGTAGCAGGATACACAATGTTTTCCATGTGTCATTCCTAAAGAGGGCCATTGGCCAACACATCACCCCACTTGAGGTGTTGCCACCTCTAGATGAAGAGGGGAAATTGGTATTAGTGTCAAAGGAAATATTGGAGGTTCGGGAGAAGAAACTCTAGGAGAGAAGCATCAAAGAGTACTTAATTAAATCGAAGGATTTTCCCATTGAGGATGCCACGTGGGAGAATGAACATGTGATACGGGAAACATATTCGGGATTGCTTGTGGACAAGACATTTCTAGTAGGGGAGACTGTAATGTTCCCCACTTCTTGACAAAGAGGTCTGGAAAGAATTAGTGGTCTAGTCATCCCCAGTAGACCATAGTCTCATGTAGCATGGGGAAGGTCATCTACCTCAATGTTATATTTTGAAGTTGACTTGGAAAAAAGGTAAAAAAGGGTAAAAAGGGTAAAAAGTAACTCAATGAAGGAATAGAGCGTTTGAGGTTGAGTTAGGAGTTGACCTAGGGGTTAACTTAACTCAACAGAGAAACAAAAAATAAGTATAAAGGAAAGCCTAGGGCACACCTCTCACGTCATCTTGGATATTATTGAATTTGGCTATTGGGCTCTTGAGCACACAATTTTGAGGGTTTTGAGATAACAAACCCTAGAGAACAACTCAGTGGTGAAATATTTCACTCACCTTTTGCCAATCTTGGTCTTGGGGATGAAACACTCCACCCACACCATTCTATATTTTTCACAGGTTCCACTATCGATCTAGGAGGGTAGCAGGTCGTAACCTTTGGGGGTTTTCCAGTAGGGGCACATCATTTCCTAAAGAGGAGTTCGATCTAGCCTTGTGACAGGTTCTATTGACATTCTGGCATCTGGGTATTATTGACAGGGCCTTGTTCAACACTTTTGGAGTATTTTTTGAGAGTTTCTTCTGCTAGATTATTATCTGAAGCTTTGGGACATCTTTGAGAGAAGGAGAGTGCAACTGTGATTCAGATCCATCTAGTTTGAGAGGGTCATACTTCATATCTGACCCTGAGACTTCTTCCAGCAGTTTTTGGTGGCCCGATCTATATTTCTAGAGATTTTCAGGGGGTTTGAAGGCTTCTTCCATCATGGCTGAAATATTGGGCTTGGCGGTCTTCAGGAGGGCGTAGCCTAGATTAGGGTTTCAACAGTTTGGAGGGGCAAAACTTGGCATATGGACTTCAGAAGTCATAGAGGGTTTCTACTTTCCCTGATCTATCTTTCTGTGGATTTTGGCATCATTTGGAGATCTCCTTCAGTTGGGTTGAAATCTTGGTCTTCTCATCTATTCAACAGGATGTACCAGCAACTAGGGGGGTTGGACGTGGCAGAGATTCTTATTGCATCGACCTTCATTGCATATCCAACCTTTGGAGGCTTATTTTGTATTACCGGGATCATTTTGTAGCAGCTCATATATTATCTCTTGGAGCCATTTGATGTTATTCCAGATATGCTTCCACTTTGTATCAGGTTCTTGCTTTTCATAATAATAAAGGTCATATCTATGATTTTGGGTTACATATCTTTTTTACTGGTTAGATCTTGTATTTTCATTGAGTTTATATTCAGATACATGCTTAATAACTAAATATAACCCTAAGGTCGAAACTTGAGAGGCCAACTTGCAAACACACAAAACAAACAAGTAAATAAATGGTTAGTTAGTGTTCCAAGTGAAAAAAATTGGACCAACAACATTACAACTGCGATGATGGTTTGAAGGAGGTAAATGATACAATGTATAGACAGATATGGTGGGAAGCTTGAACTATCTCACTAAAACCATACCTCACATAGCATACTTTGTTAGTGTGTGAGTCAGTTTAGGGAAAAACCTCTAGAAAGCCATTGGAATGCAACAAAAGGGGTACTCAGGTATCTCAAAGGAATAATTGATTATGGTATTAAATATATTGATTCATTCGATGTTGATTTGACATGTTACTCAGATTCAGACTGGGTTGGAAATCTGGATGATCGGAGATCTACTACAGGTTATGCATTTGGCATTGTATCCGTGATTGTTTCATGGAGCAGTAAGAGGCAACCTATTGTATCTTTGTCATCCATTGAGGCAGAATAGGAAGCGTTGTGTGCAACAACTTGTTAAGTTGTTTGGTTGAGAATACTACTTCAAGATGTTGGAGAAGAACAAAGGAAAGATATGATAATCAAATGTGATAAACATAACTCAATCAATTTGGAAAATAATCCATTTTATCATTCAAGGACAAAGCATGTTGATACTTAGTTCCATTTTGTTCGAGAAAAGATGCAGTCTAATGACATTTCTTTAATGTATTGTAATACTAGTGAAAATACTGCTGATATTTTCACTAAGCCTCTTAGGAAGATCAAATTTGAACTGTTTAGAGAGATGTTAGGTGCGTATGTCAATCCTTTCTCCATTAAAGGGGAGACTTAGAGATTATGGAGATTAGTTGCGGAGGATTAGTTTCCAACTGTTTCAACGTTTCAAACCCCTCCTAAACTATATGGCATCATATATATATCTTGTAATTCTCATTAATCATTTGAACAAAGCTTTGTCTTTGCTTCCCCGGTCTCCAAGTGTTGAGAGTCGGTTTTCATCCTTCGTTTCTTAAGTGATTCTAGTGAATATTGTTTGTTTTTCTTTTTTTTCTGTAATTTGTCTCTAGCTCCTAAAAGTATCTTCTCTCATTCTTTGACTATGTATTAATAGTGGGAAATTGCAATCAACCTAATGCAAACCTCCTCTAGTTTAACAATTCCATGATGTTTTTGGAAGCTATCCTAGTGAATAGAATATATGTATCAAAAATTAATTAATAAAAAATTATAGACAAAGCAGACATAGCAATTAAAAGAAAAGGTTGTGTACTTACTTCGTAATTTGTTATTTGGTGATTTTTATTAGGATGAATAAGATGAAGTGTAAAACCTCTTGAAGTAGAATTCGATGTTATGTTTTTCTTAATTTTCAAACACGTCGCATTTTTGGCATAAAACTACTGGGCATGTCCATTGAGGATTTTCATGTATATTGGCCTAAAAGTACTGGGCATGTCCATTGAGAATTTTTAGGTAGAGCCTATACAATAATGAAAACAAAACATAGGTTAGACATTGATAAATTCTAAACAGTTTACTATTAAACAACTATCCAATTGAGCGAAAAATGGTTTCAAATCAACCCCATTTTTGGCTCAAAAACTCTTGTTGCATGTCCTTTAAGGAATCTTAAATAGATCCTATGCAAGAATGGAAAATATAACCTAGGTTAGCCATGATGAATTCTTAACAATTTACAGCTAAACCATAGCCCGACTGAGAGAATTAAAGGAAAAAACTACAGTTTAATTGATAGAAAAATGGTTAGAATTAAGGAAAACATGGGTAGAGTTGGGTCTATAATATATGTAGGCCAATAAGGTGTAGGCTAAACAAAAGATAAAAGAAAGCAATTTTAGGCCATGATTTCAGCGAGATTATGTTGGCTTATCATTTTTACCATGTTATAAGATGTTTTCTAGATTTTTAAATTCCATTTAAAATTAAACAAAATTTTAAAAATTCACATTAATCAAAATTATGATTTTTCTCAAATTTAAAATAAAAACATTGAAGAAAAATGAACTTTATATATTCAAACAGTGTTACATTAAATTTAAAGGAAAGATTCATTGGATCAATAGTGTGCGTAGTCTACTCTGTGCAACACAGTTTCAAATACTGCAGACCAAACAGGCTACACGACAGAGTTCTCCAATCTACTGCGCAGTGCACAGACTGCTCAGTTTGTTGCATGATGTGAATACACACACTTAATGCATTTATTTATGAATGTGGAATAACAAAGTGCTATGCTTAGCACATAAACTCAGAAATAAGACATAAACTTTGTCAATACATAAAAATTGATATTAATGAACTTTGACGTTGTGCGCGGATACAAAATACAATGACAGAGATGAGCTTCAACTCTAATGACTTCTTCTGTCAAATCTTCAGTTGTTGCCAAAATCTTCTGAAGTGGAGTACTTAATGCCAAAATATTTTGTTCCATTCACATATCTTGGGATTCTCTTTCCTTCTTTCAAATGTGATTCTTTTGGAGTTTCCATGAACCTTGAAATTAGGCTCACTCCATACATCATGTTAGGTCTTGTCACTGTTAGATGCATAAGGTTGCCTACCAATCTTTTAAGCAGTGTGGGATCCACCTTGGACCCTTTATCTTCCTTGCTTAGCTTCAATCCTGTTATGAAAGGTGTTGGTGTTTCTTTTGAATTTACCATATTGAATCTTTTCAATATTTCATGCGCATACTTGGACTGTGAGATAAATATGTCAGTTTTGGACTGGTGCACTTCTATTCCTAGAAGATATCTCATAAGCCCCAAATCAGTCATTTCAAATTCATCCTTCATAACTGTCTTGAATTCTTGTATGCCAAAATCACCTATAAATATCAAATCATCCACATATAAACAACCAATTAACACATTACCTTGTTGATTTGATTTGATGTACAGTGTTGGCTCATATTCACTTCTCTAAAATCCATTCTGTGTGAGTTAGGAATCTATGTGATTGTAGCAAGCTCCCGAAGCTTGCTTTAATCCATACAGAGCTTTATTCAATCTGAATACTTTGTCTTCTTGTCCCAGAACCTCATAACCTTGTGGATGTTCCACACATACTTCTTCTTCTAAGTTTCCATTCAGAAATGATGACTTTACATCCATTTGATAAACTGGCCATTTGTACTGCATGGAAATAACTAACATGGTTCTGACTATGTCCATGCATGCCATTGGTGCAAATATTTAATTGTAACCAATTCCATGTTGTTGTGTAAATCCTCTTGCAACTAACATTTCCTTGTACTTCTGTACATTTCCATCTGCATATTGCTTGGTTTTGTAAATCCACTTGACACTTATAACATCCTTTTCTTCAGGTACATCAACCAAATTCCATGTTCGATTGTTCTCTATGCATCTAATTTCTTCATCCATGGCTTGTGCCCATACATCATCTTTGATAGCTTCTTCAAAGGTTAATGGATCATCTATTTGTGAAAACAGAGCAAAAACTGAAAATGAATTTGTTGCGTCTTCATTATAGATGTCGTAGAGACTTCTTGTCTTTCTTGGTAATAGACTTGCTAAATTTGGATCTAGAGATGTAGAAATGCTTGGACTTCTTTTTGGTGTTTGTTGCACTCTAGGTGTAGACTGCGTACCTATTGTTCTTACTGGAGTATTCTGTGTGGTAATTTGTGTTGCAATGCTAGATGTAGATGGGACTGTGCACTGACCTATGCATGGCGTTTGAACCACTTCATCTTCTGTGTCATCATGCTCCGTCATGTCAATAATTTTTACTATCTTTGTTATGGTTCCATCCCATGCTTCATTCTCCATGAATTGAACATCGCGGTTGATTATGACTTTTCTTGTGACAAGGTCATTCAACTTGTATCATTTTGTCTCTTCAGAATACCCAACAAATATACATTTATGTCCTTTGTTGTCCATCTTCCTTCTCAACTCATCTGGTACATGTGTGTATGCGACGCAACCAAAAAAATTTAAGTGTGCCACATTATGCTTTGAACCTGTCGAGGCTTCCTGAGGAACTATATTCTTCACACTCTTTGTCGGACATCTGTTCAAGATGTATATTGCAATTTCTAATGCTTCAACCCAATACTCATTTGACAAATTTTTTGTTGTCAACATACTGTGCACCATTTCCATGATGGTTCTATTATTTCTCTCTGCGACACCATTTTGTTGTGGTGTGTATCGCGCGGTAAATTGCATGTAGATGCCATGAACTTTACAAAAGTTTTGGAATTCTCTTGAAATGTGTTCTCCTCCTCTGTCAGTTCTTAGACACTTGATGTAAAAACCACTCTGCTTCTCCGCAAGTGATTTAAACTGCTGAAAACAACCCAATGTGTCAAATTTATGCTTTAGGAAATAAATCCATGTCTTTCTTGAGAAATCATCAATGAATGTTAGAAAATAAGTATTGCCTCCTATAGATGGAGTTTGCATTGGTCCACAAATGTCTGAGTGTACTATTTCGAGTGGAGCTTTTTCTCTGTAAGACTCTCCAACTGAAAATCATTATCTCTGCTACTTGCTAAATATACAACCTTCACATATTGTTTCTGGTTTTTCAATCAATGGTAAGCCTTTTACCATATCCTTTGTGTGTAGCATCTTCAGACCTCCAAAGTTTAAATGTCCAAATATGAAATGACATAACCAGGAATCATCTTGTATTTCAGATTGGAATGATGCCTTGATCTCTGCCCCATTTTCTCATTTCTTGATATTGCACGCACTATTTTCCTCATTAGAACCATGTGCACTATTTTCTTCATTGGAACTACATGCACTATTTTCTTCATTGGAACTGTGCGCACTTTCTGCTGTGAATGCAGTGTCTAACTGTGCACTTTTTCCTTTACCAACAGTTTGCATTGTATTCTTCATCTTGGATGGATTCAATGTCAATGGGAACATCCTGTTACTTGTCATCTAGATTTTTTCAATAAGTAGATTGCTTGGGCATTTATCCATGATCACATGATGATTATCTACCATGTGGATTATGTACCCTTTTTTTAACAATTTCCCTGTACTCATCATATTATGCTTCAGACCAGAAAAATAATATACATCAGACATAACTTTTTGTTCTCCTTGTTTGGTTAAAATGTTTATAATGCCTTTCCCTAAGACAGTGTTGGCCCTTGACCAAGTTTTGAGGATTCTTGGTCATGTTTGACCTAGTTTTGGGACATTGACAGGCTGTTGAAGGCGGAGTGCAAGAAAAAAGTGGAGATCACGAGATCTTAACCTCTTTTTAAGGGCTTTTTGGGTTTTGGGTTTATCTAGTGGGTATGGGAATGTCAGCCTATGGGTTTACCCATGCTTAGGCCTATTTTGTAATGTATAAATAGAAATCTAAGCGATGTAGGAAGGAGACGATGTGCTAAATGCTAAGAGATAAGTGCGAAGTGCTAAGTGCAAGCGGGGATTGTAGATTCTTTGTGCATACTCTGTGATACTTGCAGAGCTAGGTGCAAGTGATCGTAAGAGACTGTATGTAGAATTTGTGTTGTAAGGAGGATCTAGCGAAGAGTGCACAGATCTCCTATTCTCTGTGAAGTTGATCTTGTGGCTTTGTGCATGTAAGAATATTGAAAGAAGCTAATAAAGAAGATGAAGATTTGGTCAACGTAGCCCGAGGGTGGGGGTGAACCATGTATATCTGGTGTTGTGAATGTTTTGTTCTTTATAGTTGCTTTCATGTTTATATGATTTTATGATTAGTGCATTGTTAGATGATAGATGAATCTGATATGATAGTGTTGAATAATGTGAATGAATGCTAGATCTGATATCTATTTGTATGCTTAGTACTTGAATCTATTGGATCTGTGTGAATACTATGCTGATCTGTTCTTAGGGTTTAATTGCGCTGTGAATTGAGTTGAATATTAACGAACTATAACTACTAAGTGTTCTGTTAAGGTGTTACAGTCACAGATCTGTGTCCCAGCTAAGGTTGTAGACACTGGAGTCCTGCAACCACCCCTGCCTCTACCTTGGGTGAGACTTTATCTTCTCTTCAGAATACCCAACAAATATACATTTATGTCCTTTGTTGTCCATATTCCTTCTCAACTCATCTGGTACATGTGTGTATGCGATGCAACCAAAATTTTTTAAGTGTGCCACATTATGCTTTGAACCTATCCACGATTCTTGAGGAACTATATTCTTCACACTCTTTTTCGGACATCTGTTCAAGATGTATACTGTAATTTATACTGCTTCAACCTAATACTCATTTGACAAATTTTTTGTTGTCAACATACTGCGTGCCATTTCCATGATGGTTCTATTATTTCTCTCTATGACACCATTTTGTTGTGGTGTGTATCGCGCGGTAATTTGCATGTAGATGCCATGAACTTTACAAAAGTTTTGGAATTCTCTTGAAATGTGTTCTCCTCCTCTGTCAGTTCTTAGACACTTGATGTAAAAACCACTATGCTTCTCCGCAAGTGATTTAAACTGCTGAAAACAACCCAATGCGTCAAATTTATGCTTTAGGAATTAAATCCATGTCTTTCTTGAGAAATCATCAATGAATGTTAGAAAATAAGTATTGCCTCCTATAGATGGAGTTTGCATTGGTCCACAAATGTCTGAGTGTACTATTTCGAGTGGAGCTTTTTCTCTGTAAGACTCTCCAACTGAAAATCATTATCTCTGCTACTTGCTAAATATACAACCTTCACATATTGTTTCTGGTTTTTCAATCAATGGTAAGCCTTTTACCATATCCTTTGTGTGTAGCATCTTCAGACCTCCAAAGTTCAAATGTCCAAATATGAAATGACATAACCAAGAATCATCTTGTATTTCAAATTGGAATGATGCCTTCATCTCTGCCCCATTTTCTCATTTCTTGATATTGCACGCACTATTTTCTTCATTAGAACCGCGTGCACTATTTTCTTCATTGGAACTATGAGCACTTTCCTCATTGGAACTGCACGCACTTTCTGCTGTGAATGCAGTGTCTAACTGTGCACGTTTTCCTTTACCAACAGTTTGCATTATATTCTTCTTCTTGGATGGATTCAATGTCAATGGGAACATCCTGTTACTTGTCATCTAGATTTTTTCAATAAGTAGATTGCTTGGGCATTTATCCATGATCACACGATGATTATCTACCATGTGGATTATGTACCCTTTTTTTAACAGTTTCCCTGTACTCATCATATTATGCTTCAGACCAGAAAAATAATATACATTAGACATAACTTTTTGTTCTCCTTGTTTGGTTAAAATGTTTATAATGCCTTTCCCTAAGACAGTGTTGCCCCTTGACCAAGTTTTGAGGATTCTTGGTCATGTTTGACCTAGTTTTGGGACATTGACAGGCTGTTGAAGGCGGAGCACAAGAAAAGGTGGAGATCGCGGGATCTCGACCCCTTTTTAAGGTTTTTTTGGGTTTTGGGTTTATCTAGCGGGTATGGGAATATCGGCCTATGGGTTTACCCATGCTTAGGCCTATTTTGTAATGTATAAATTTAAAGCTAGGCGATGTAGGAAGGAGACGATGTGCTAAGTGCTAAGAGATAAGTGCTAAGTGCTAAGTGCAAGCAGGGATTGTATATGCTTTGTGCATACTGTGTGATACTTGCAGAGCTAGGTGCAAGTGACCGTAAGACTATATGTATAATTTGTGTTGTAAGGAGGATCTAGCGAAGAGTGCACAGATCTCCTGTTCTTTGTGAAGTTGATCTTGTGGCTCTGTGCATGTAAGAATATTGAAAGAAGTTACTAAAGAAGATGAAGAGTTGGTCGACGTAGCCCTAGGGTGGGGGTGAACCACATATATCTGGTGTTGTGAATGCTTTGTTCTTTATAGTTGCTTTCTTGTTTATATGATTAAATGATTAGTGCGTTTTTAGATGATAGATGAATCTGATATGATAGTGCTGAATAATGTGAATGAATGCTAGATCTGATATCTACTTTTATGCTTAGTACTTGAATCTATTGGATCTGTGTGAATACTACGCTGATCTATTCTTAGGGTTTAACTGCGCTGTGAGTTGAGCTGAATATTAACGAACTATAACTACTAAGTGTTCTATTAAGGTGTTATAGTCGCAGATCTGTGTCCCAGCTAAGGTTGCAGACACTGTAGTCCTGCAACCATCCCTGCCTCTACCTCGGGTGAGACTTCACCTGCTTCGCAGGTGTTGCCGAAAGGGTTGGTAGTTAGGGTTTTGTTGGTGCATTATTGTAGTGTTGAACCCCGGGTTTTCCCTTGTGCCAACAAATGGTTCTGTTGTCGGGACCTGAAACTGTGATTGATGGGAGCTAAGGAAAGAGGATCTTTGCATGTAGATCTGTCTCCCTAATGCACAGTATTCTACTTAATCTACGAAGCTCTGTGCTAAGAAAATAAGTTTGATCTGAAGAGAAGAGGTAAGATCTGAAAGCTTTGTGATTTGATAAGAGTAAAAAATAGTGAAAAGTTTTAGATCTGGAAGCTTTGTGCTCTACTGAAAGTAAGATTAGTGGAAATTTTTGTTTCAAAAGTATGGATCTAGGTATGTTTGATAAATTTTGTCCTAGCCTGAAAACTAGGGCATAGCTAGAAGAAAAGAGGTTTGATATGAATAGATCTGATAGAAATAGTGAAAGATATGTTATACTTATGCATAGAAAGAATGTTTGGACTAAGAAATGGATGCAGGATCCTAGAAATAATTTTTTTCAGGTTAGCTACCATGATCCTAGTGCACAGTATAGGAAAGGATGGGGATCATTTAAAATAAAATGAGGATTAACCCTTTGTTACAGTTGCAGAAGACCGAGACATCTTGCTAAGGAATGCCCTAGTATAAGATCTAGTTTTCTTTGTTGTAAAGCTACAGACCATGAAGTTCTGGATTTACCTAGAGTGATTGCTAAGGTTGAAAGAATGAATATGAGACAAGAAGACCATGAGGAAGGTCAAGCAACTAAGACCATGACAAAAACCCTAAAAGAATCATAGACTGTATTGTTGCAAATGAAAGAAACCCTGAATGACCACCAAGATATCATCTTACTAGAGATCTTCAGAGAAAAATAATGCATAGAAGAAAGAATAGGAGACTTCGACGTAGACTATGTTTTGGATGAAGAAACACGGGTGAATATTATGACAGAAAGAACTTGGGAAGCTTTAGGAAAGCCTATTATGATTCATTCATTGGGAGGAATAGGATTATTTAGAGGAAAGATGATAACCCTGTGTGGAAGACTTACCCAAATATCTATGAGTGCTCGTGAAACTTCGACAGAAGAAGAGTTTGAGGAACTTCGACAGAAGAAGAGTTTGAGGTTGTTAAATTTATTGAAAACAACACCTCATTTTCTATGTTACTAGGGAAGCCTTGGATCAAAGAGGATCAAACGAGAAGAAAAGAAGAGGAAATCTTAGAGCACAAGAAGTAGGAATTAAAAGATTTCATGACCAGGAGGATCACACATTTGATTGAATAACAGGAAAACAAGTCGAAGTTATGTAGCACTAGAAACTTGGACGTCGAGGTTGAAAGGACACATGAGGACTTGAGACAACTATCGGTATAGGAAAGAAGAGCACCTACACCAGACAAAGAACAAGTATTGCCCTTGAACCCTAGTAAAGATCATCAACAACGCAAAGTTACTATGCCAAGAGGAGATGAGAATTAGAATGGAAAGAGGAATACCGAGACGAAGCTCACTGGAAAGAAGGCTAGAAAACTAAGCGAGAAGAGATCCAAGATCGAAAAGTTACAGAAGGTTCTAGAGGGAACTTTGGGGAAGGAAAATTTACAATACTGGAACTTCGTCAGGATATCAGAACAACGTCAGATGACACTTCACCATGGTGAAGCAATATAGCCATTGGGAAGAGTATAACCATTAGACTGATACCCTGAATGGGTAGAACGACATTTATGGCCAGAAAGCCCGCTATCAGACCGTTGGGACCTTGTCGTAACGAACCAAACTTAATTAATGAAGGCTTCTCGCCCATTGGAGAGATTTGTTACCTAGTTATCTACTTATTCCGTCGAACCTTGCACCAAGAACATTTTTGCCAACCGTGATTATATGATCCCACAAATTAGTTGATTTTGCACAATAATCATCACGTTATCACCATCCATCCCGTTGCATTGAATCGTTATTCTTCAAACCCTGAGATATTCAACCCCGAGCGTGTATGTCCGAAGAACTTAGCATAGTCAAAGAATATGTGAAGGAGGTACTCATCGACCTCGTGACTGAAAGAGTAATGTCTGAAAGATTAATCTATGTGGGTATACAAGCATTGTCGACGAGAGGAATGCAAGCCTCTTCATCAACTACTCGCGGATCCAGACCATCCCGACCAACATCAGAAAAGAGAACCAAGCACAGAGATGACCTAACAAATGCGAAGCTAATCCTGACCATATTACCTGACTACATCCCACCTCTAGCTAACATGGTGAGTCATGATAGTGTCCCAAGAGATTTTGAGTACACCATGGTTACTGCATACCTCCCGAAGGGGATACGGGCAGTTCGAGCGCAACAGGATAAAATCACAATGTTGAAGTTCAACGACTTCAACTTAGGAGACCGTAAGAACCACAGTATGCTCGCCCCATATAAATAATTGACCAGGACAAAGGGGAAGATCTCATAATTAATCCCCCATCTGTGGACGATGAACCTTGCGTAGTCCACCTTGTTAAATGTAATGAAAATCCCACAATTTGGAAGGCACTAGGAAGTTAACGTCTATGTCAAGTTCCTACTTTCATGTTACCATGGAGGCTATTTATGGCTAGACCGTCGTATCACAGTCGATCCGATGCTAATCCATAGGATCATTGGATTGAGTATGCAAGGACCTGACCAGCATGACTTCTATCCAGGGAAAGCCACAGATCGTGCATTAGCACAAAAGATCAAGGATACATATGACGATGTTGAGAAGGGGACACGAGGCTACAAGGTAGCCTCCAGCCAAAATGGCACAGTGCACCTAGCATGCCAATTAATCGCAGGAAATCTAGTAAGGAAGAACAGGCCCACACAGGTCACAGTATTTGTCATTGACCTCGTGGGGAAATGCGTGGAAGATGTACAAATGAACTAGGTGAAGTACCTAGTTAATCAACTGGAATTAGACTGTCGCGAAGCAAATGATCGGGGCTACGAGTTCCACTTTATCTAGCTCCTGATCCTCATCAGATTTGTTCCTTGGGAGATGTCGAAAGGTGCGACCTTCCCAGACATTGAGCTATTTGAGCCGCTTGCTACGAAGTTCACCACGCTCTCGTACTTGAGTGATATGGGAAAACAGTGGTAGTTGAACAAAGTCTTTCACACATACTATCTCTAATTGAAGAGGGCTATCGAAGCTGAACCTCGCATGACACCGAACACCCTACAGTGGTTCTGGCCCCTCATGAAGTTCCGTGCAGATCGACACTTCATCTATATTACTGCACGAGAAGACAAACATAAGGAGGAGTTTCAGTCGTACTACAAGATCACAGAAGTGGACCTTGAAGAGATAACTAAGGAATGGTTAGCCGACTTCCTTATCCCTGTTGACCCTGCAGAGATGTCTGATCCTGAACTTGACAGCCCGAATTCTGCTAACAAAGAACATGACACACCCGAAACTAGCAGAAGGAAGAAGACTGAAGAAGTCCAAGATTTAAGCAGTGCCTTAGAAAAGACTACTTCAGTATCACCTGATCAAGGGGGTGATGACGAAGTAGAAGAGATAAATGGCAAAGAAGATGAGAAGAAGCAAGGCGAAAGTAACTCCGCCTAGAGATGAGGTTGATCCCTTGAATAAGAGGAAGGTTTCTCCTCTAAAACCCTCTTCTCGGAAGAAATCCAGAGCCACGGTGACTAAGATGAAGACTGTGCTCACTGTCAATGACTTTGACTTCATCATCGTAGCTATAAATGACGCCACGCAGGAAATATTGCAGAAACAAGAAGCCAAGCATGAGGAGATGTACGAAAAAAACAAGGTCGAACTCTGAGGGGTACAATAGGCCCTGCAGTCCAGTCGTGCAGTGTCCAATGCGCCCCTGCCACCGGGAGAACCAGAGTTGGGAGATGAGCCATCCCAACTCCGCTGACTAGCTGATGCGACTAAAGCTCGCCTTCGTCGCGCACAAGAAGAAACTAAAAAATCCACCTAGGACTTGAAGTAAGTGCAAGAAGTACTCATAGAACAACGCCGACTTGCAAAGCAGGAGAAGGTTGCTCTCTAGACAAAGTTTGAAGAGGAGAAAGAACAAATTCAACAAGAAAAAGAACAATTGCTTGCAGAGAAACTCGAAGTGAAAGAAACAGTCAACAAAGCACTTCGCTTTGTGATAGGATTAGAGCCAAAGGAAGAATACCAAGTTGAGCATCAAGTATGGCAACTTGCAGAAGCTATCCAATAGCTACAACAAAGAATAATAGACTTAGAGCTACGCGCAGTGCCCGACACACCGCAGGATGTGAGAGATCAAAGAGATGCAACTGCTCGAAGCACAATTGAGAGAATAAAGGCCATTGCCATGGAATGTAAGCAACTAAGTGATCGCAGTCCCCAGATGTATGAGCAAATCAATGAGAATCTGGAATTAAAGTCACTGGAGTCACAACTCCAAGAGGCGAAGTAGAAAGCAGAAACAATACAGGCACAGTTGAAGCCCCTATCAATTGTTGAAAGGATGAAACGATCCCAAGAGCAACGCACCAGTCAAAATCAGGTCCACACCATTCAGAGCAGAGTCATGGAAGTGACTCAGAGGATCCAACCTATATAGGATGAGGCTTGCCAACTATTCGCAGAGATCGAAGGCCAAGGAGCAGAATTGGAGCATGTCGTCACTGCAGTTGAACAACGCCTAGAGGGACCTCTCAACGAAGAAGTCATCCAAGAGTTCACTGAATAGGAGGTTGTGGCACAACAACAAGTCGAAGTAGCTCAAGCCAAGATCGAGGCTTTTGAAGTAGAGCTACCTAAAGCAGAGTGACTCGAGATGAGTCACAGGTGAGTGTTCCGGGTCTATTGGACCTTGACCAAGTTTTGAGGATTTTTGGTCATGTTTGACCTAGTTTTGGGACATCGACAGGCTGTCGAAGGCGGAGCACAAGATGAAGTGGAGATCGTAGGATCTTGGCCCCTTTTTAAAGGATTTTTGGGTTTTGGGCTTATTTAACGGGTATGGGAATGTCGGCCCATGGGTTTACCCATGCTTATGCCTATTTTGTAATGTATAAATAAAAATCTAGGCGATGTAGGAAGGAGTTGATGTGCTAAGCGTTAAGAGCTAAGTGCTAAGTTCTAAATGCAAGCGGGGATTGTAGATGCTTTGTGCATACTGTGTGAGACTTGCAGATCTAGGTGCAAGTGACCGTAAGAGATTGTATGTAGGCTTTGTGCTATAAAGAGGATCTAGCGAAGAGTGCTCAGATCTCCTGTTCTCCGTGAAGTTGATCTTGAGGCTCTGTGCATGTAAGAATATTGAAAAAAGCTAATAAAGAAGACAAAGAGTTGGTGGACGTAGCCCTAGGGTGGGGGTGAACCACGTATATCTGGTGAATGCTTTGTGCTTTATAGTTTCTTTCTTGTTTATATGATTAAATGCTTAGTGCGTTGTTAGATGATAGATGAATTTGATATGATAGTGCTAAATAATGTGAATGAATGCTAGATCTGATATCTATTTGTATGCTTACTATTGGATCTATGTGAATACTACGCCGATCTATTCTTAGGGTTTAACTGCGTTGTGAACTAAGATGAATATTAACGAACTATAACTACTAAGTGTTATGTTAAAGTGTTATAGTCACAGATCTGCATCCCAGTTAAGGTTGTAGACACTAGAGTCCTGCAACCACCCCTGCCTCTACCTCGGGTGAGACTTCATCTGCTTCGCAGGTGTTGCCAAAAGGGTCGGTAGTTAGGGTTTTGTTGGTGCACTGTTGTAATGTTGAACTCCGGGTCTGCCCCTATGCCAACGGACAGTGACTTGGATATCTATTCCAAGTGTAACCTTGGTTTGGTTGACTCATCCAAACTAGAAAACAGTTCTATGTTCCTTGTCATGTGGTTACTGCAACCCGAATCTAAGTACCATATGTCACATGGAATTTCTTGAGCAACATTGCACTCAACTGGTGACACTATATTAGACATTTATATTGCACTAGGAACAACTACAACGCACGCCATAAACATAGGGCAACTTTAGTTATTTGCGCTATGCGACTGATCTTGACTTTACTTGTTCTGATTATACTGTCTCTTTCTGCACTTATATGCATCATGTCCATTGATCCGGATTTATGTAGGAACACAATGAAATACAAAAATACACATAAACACAGAGATGTAGCGGAAATAAGACTTCATTTCATTAATAACAAATGACTGAAAAATGCTTACAGACAGAATGGAAATAAACTATCTAGGGCGCTGGTAGCTTATCTCTGAGAAGAGATATGGCGGCTACTGGCCTCTGAACTGCCTGTTACAATGAGGCTCGAAGGCCTATATATTACCGAGAAACAATGGAAAACTCTAAACATCCAAAAACCTAACCCTAGGAGATGAAACACCAGAATATGGGCCCCGTTGGGGTAAATTGGTACATCAATTTTCTCGGGTCGTAACTTTGGCATACTATCTCCGTTTGACACACATGATACATTGTTAGAAAGATCTATCCGAGGACTACACTGTTGACAACGAATGTCGAGTCTGGGATGAACTCATATTCGTCGAAGCATTCATGCCCAAAAAACTTCGTTTAGGGCCTCAAAACAGCTCCGAAAGTTCAAGACCCGAAGAACTGCTAAATATAGTAAATTGTGCTACAATTAAGGAAACTGAAAAAATGAAAGAAACAATGGTGTGGGTCCAAGTGGAATAGGCGGGTGGCCACCAATATCCACCCGGATCATCCATACTTTTAACAGTAATGGCATTGAATCTTTGATTTGTCACTTCTTTGACAACTTGACTGGTTGGTGCTTGGGTTTTGACCTCTTCTGCCAATATTTCCAGGATTTCTACTGCATCCACTTCTTTTAGAACTTTTTCCTCTGCATCTAGAGTTAGCTCCCCCCCTTCCTCTTCCATGACTTATAGATGATTGCACGGAAAATGCATTCTCTAATGACATACTTGATCTATTCAATCTGTGTTCATGATTGATGAGGGAAGCGTGTAGTTCATCTAGAATGAACTGACTCAAGTCTTTGCTCTCTTCTAGGGTCACAACAAGGGTATCAAACTTAG
>SNQJ01S0202390.1:0-16769 GCA_010110895.2 Picea sitchensis | reverse complement strand
TTATTTGAGTCCTATTCCGTTGGATTCATCTCTTCACCCTTATTGCAGTCATACCTATCATTTTTCAACAATTTTTTTTTCCCGTGGACCCGACCCCCTTCTAACACCCTTATGTGGGCCTTATCCCATTGGATTCCCCTTGTCGCCCTGATCGTTGTGACACACTTCACCCATAACCCATTTTTTGTGTGGTACCACCCATCCCTTTTCGTTTTCCCTCTTCATCATGGCCCACACCCGTAGCCAAGATTTGGAAGCTCACTTCAATACCTTGTCCTCTAATTTCATAGAGACCCAAAAAGAAGTGAGGTGACTCAGTGCCAATTTTTCCACCATCAATAAAAGCATGCATTCCTCCATCAACACCAAAATGGAAACCATCAAACAAGACCTCGCTACCCAACTTGCATCCTTCACTACAATGTTTTGCGCCAAGATGAATATCCCTGCATATCTTCACTCCTCCGACCCACCTTTGCACATCGAAGATGAAACTTTCTCTAATTCCCAGAATTTTCATCCCCATCACTTTCAGTGTGACCTACACCTTCCGCGTGTGGATGTGAAATTTTTTTATGGCTCAGATCCCACTGGTTGGGAAACTCAAATGGAACATTATTTCTCTTTGTATGGAATTATATATGAGTTTTCCAAACTACGGTATGGTGTTCTCCATCTCGACCAAGAATGTTGGCAATGGTGGAAATGGAGAAAAAATGCTCGCCAAGGGTATGTGGATTGGAAACAATTTTTGGTAGATCTTTATGAACGCTTTGACACTGAAACTAACAATTTAGGCCGTTTGACAAAGTTGAAACAATCTGGCACAATGGAAGACTTTATAGCCTCTTTTGAGTGATTGTCTTTCTGTACAGTGGGCATGTTTGATGATTTTTTCCAAGAATGTTTTATCAGTGGCCTCAAGGATGAGATTCATGCCCATTTCCTCATGGCTCGGTCTCAGAGTTGGGTGGAAGATACTAAATGAGCTAAGGAATCAAAATAGGTTATCTCTTCTTAAACCTGAAAACCCTCCTTTATTCCTCACCCTAAAATAGTCACTCTCACTCCTCCTTCTACTCCACTAAAGATCCAGAAATTGACCAGGGAAGAAATGGATGAATGCCAACTCAAAGGCCTTTGTTATAATTGTGATGACAAATATTTTCCTGGGCACAAGTGTAAGGAAAAAAATATTTTTATGGCCATCTCCGAGGATGTTTCAGAAGACGATGTCGAGGGCCCCCTATGACCGAGTCACCTGAACCCACTGACATGACCCCACCATCCGACCCTCCTGAAGTCGAACCGATCATTTCCCTAAATTCTCTCACTAGGTTCTCTACTCCCCAAAGCTTCAAGATAGTTGGTTACATTAAGAATCGAAAGGTCATCATCCTTGTTGACAGTGGAAGCACCCATAATTTTATTCATCGCCACATTTCCTAAGAAACTAATTGCTATATCCGTGCTATCAATAATTTTCAAATCATGATTGCCAATGGTGGGTCCATGAAATGTGGGGGCTGTTGTGAAAATGTGCGTCTCCAAATTATTCATTACTGTTGGTTGTGGAGCCTGATTATCTTCCTGATTCAGAGGTATTTTACTTTCAGATGTGCTTATACCCCATGAAGTATTTACACCCCAGAAGTATGTACACTCTTCCATGCGGGGGAGTACCCCCTCTACGGGGTCCAAGGGGGCTATCCCCTTGGCTGGGGGCAAGCGGGGGTTCGGGGGCGAAGCCCCTGAAGGAAAAATTTCCTTGTAAATGTATATTGTAATTTCATTGTAAATCTGGACCATTCATTACAAGGTCGCAGATCTAACGATAGAGATTATGTTAGGGTTTTTTGACCTAGAAGGCAACCCTCTTTTATGAGGGAAATGTATTGCGGCTATGCATGAGGGCGAATATTGTATTATGAGATAAGAGACTGTGAGAGAAAGAAGAGGAAGTTATAGCAGGTTTTACTGTAGGTTGTATCCCTTCATATGCTGGATAATAATAAAGGAAGGAATTGGCAATTTCTTTGGTGGACGTATCCCACACTGGGTGAACCACATAAATCTGTGTCTCTATTGTATTTTGTATCTTCTGTGTTTTGTTTCCGCATTTGTTTTATTTTATTGCTCCATGGTCCTATTTTTCTAACAACTGGTATCAGAGCGAAAGGTAACTCGCAGGAAAAGAGGGTTTCTGGTTCGAGTGGGAGCAATGTCGGAAGATGGAAAGTTTAGGGTTGAGAAATTTAACGACCAAAATTACCAGTTATGGAAGATGCAGATGGAAGAATATTTATATCAGAAGGATCTATTCTTACCATTGGGTGGAATAACAAAGAAGCCGATGACTATGAAGGATGAAGAATGGGAGATTCTTGGCAGAAAGGATCTAGGAACGATATGACTGAGCCTGGTAGCGTCAGCGGCTTTCAATATTTCCAAAGAAAAGACAACGAAGAGTTTGATGGACGCATTGGCCAAATTGTATGAAAAACCCTCGGCATCCAATAAGGTATTTCTAATGAAGAGTTTATTTAATATAAAGATGTCTGAAGGTGGGTCTGTTGTAGATCGTTTAAATGATTTTAATACGGTTGCTAATCAACTAAGTTCTGTAAAAGTGGACTTTGATGATGAGGTCAAGGCTCTTCTATTCTTGTGCTCATTGCCAGAAAGTTGGAACGGCTTGGTCATGGCTGTAAGTAACTCTGTCTCTGGTTCAAATACTTTAAAATTTGACGATGTTGTTGGTGTTATCCTTAGTGAGGAAATGCGATGGAAAATCACAGGTGAGACATCAGGAAATGCATTGAACATGGAGAACAGGGGAAGACAAAAGGATAGAGGAAAGGGTTTCGGAAACCGTGGGAATTCTAGGAAAGGTAGATCCAAATCCAGACTTGGAAAGATAGAGTGCTGGAATTGTGGGAAGAAAGGACTGAAATTGTGGGAAGAAAGGACATATGAAGAAAGACTGTAGAGCTCCAAAGAAACAAAGAGATGGACAACAAGAGAGAAATTAGGAAGCAAATGTAACAGGTGATGTGTTACAAGATGCTTTGATTCTTTCTGTAGATAATATTTCTGAGTCTTGGGTAGTAGATTGAGGAAAGGGTTTCGGGAACCACGGGAATTCTAAAGGGTAGGATCCAAATCCGCATTTGGAAAGATAGAGTGGTCGAATTGTGGGAAGAAAGGACCTAAAATTTTCAGGGAAGAAAATACATATGAATAAAGACTGTAGAGCTTCAAAGAAGAAAAGAGATGGACAACAAGAGAGAAATTAGGAAGCAAATGTAACAGTGATGTGTTAAGCAAGATGCTTTGATTCTTTCCCTGTAGATAATATTTCGAAGTCTTGGGTAGTAGATTCAGGGGCTTCATTCTATGCCACACCTCCCATAGGAAACATTTTCTAGATTATGTCTTCAAGGTGATTTTGATAGTTCATTTGGGTGATGATGCACCATGCAAAAATTGTTGGAATGGGAAAGGTAAAAATAAAGTAACATGATGGAAAACCAATAGCTGTTGAAAGAGGTAAGACATGTTCCATATTTAAGGAAAAATCTAATTTCAATAGGGCAGCTGGCAAGTGGAAGGTTGTGTATCCATATTTACGATAAGATGTGGAAGGCCAACAAAATATCAATAGATAGCAAAAGGAGAGAAGGTAGGTACATCAGAGGCGTATTGGTAATCGGACTCTTCATCTTCTTTAGCTTCTACAGAGTGGATACAACACCTGTGGCATCATAGGTTGGGACACATGAGTGAGAAGGGTATGCAGATACTTCACAAAATAAATTTGCTGCCGATCTAACAAATTGATTTGGACTTCGGGTGAGCATTGTGTTTATGGAAAACAAAAGAGAGTCAGCTTTCGCAGTCTGAAAAAAAAAGAAAGAGTGAAAGGTTAGAGCTTGTGCATTACTGCATGCATGGGGACCATCTCGGGTATCATCTCTTGGTGGATTCCATTATTATATTACTTTTATTGATGATGCAACTAGAAAACTTGGTTTATTGTATTCTAATGTAACTGATGTTTTGATACTTTTAAGAAATGGAAAGCTTTGGTTGAGAATGAGACAGAAAAGTTTGAACTGCCTCAGATCGATAATGGAGGTGAATATTGCAGCAAGGAGTTTGATTATTACATACCATGGGATTCAGAGAGAGAAGACAGCTCCAAGAACAACACAAGAAAATAGTGTGGGGCTCTAAAGGGATGAACATGACAACGCTGGCTGCAAGGAGTATGAGATCAAGACGTCATTTGACCCTTATAGTTTTGGGTGACATCAGATACTTTCATCAAGCACTTAATAAACATAGGACCTTCAAGCTCTTTGGATGGTAGAATTCCGTAGGAGGGTTGTGAAAAAAGGTAAACTATTCTTTTGAAAATATTGTGAAGCATTTGTCCATATTGATAAAGAAATAGAACAAAGTTGAGGCAAAAATCCAAGAAGTGTAACTTTATTGATATGGTGTTAATGATTTTGCTATCTATGGATTATGAAAATAAAAAAAAATCATTAGAGTAGAGATGTCATATCTAATGAGAAGGTCATGTACAAATATCGTACTATGTGGAAAGAAACAGAAAAGAAAAACAAGAATACACAAGCGTTTGATGAGATCATCGAAAAAGAAATCTTCAAAGGAACCAGAAAATCAAAATGTAATACAACATGAGCAAAGAAAATCTCAAACACCTGTAATTGTTGTTAGAAAATCTACCGTGTTAAGTATACCCCCTGAATGATACTTCCTTCATTGTATTATTTATTGCTAACTGATTCGGTGAACCATAATGTTAAGAAGAGGCAATGCGTAGACACCAAAAGGAAGTGGGAGCAAGGAATGAAAGAGGAAATTGATTCCCTTGTAACAACTGTGACTTGGGACTTGTCTTTGCTCAGAAAGAGAATTGCGTATCAAATGGGTTTACAAGCTGAAGGAAGATGGAGAGGAGAAAAGCTAGCATAAGGCCAGACTTGTTGTAAAGGGTTTGGTAAATAAAAGAAAAGGTATATATTTTGATGAAATATTTTCCGTTGTTAAAATTACTCAATTAGAACTATTTTAAGTCTCTCAGACAAGAGAAGATTTTCATCTTGAATAGTTGATGTAAAACAACTTTTCTCCTGGGATTTGAGGAAGAGATTTATATGCAACAAACCACTGTATATGAGGTCAAAGGAAGGATAATTTGGTATGCAAGTTGAAGAAGAGCTTATATGGCATATAGAAATCTCCAAGGAAGTGGTATCCAAGTTTCCGATTGTGTTTATGAAAGAACATTATTATAGTGTAGATATTCCATCATCGTTTATTTTAAAAAAGCCAGAAAATGGAAGCGCTTTATTATCTTGTTATTGTATGTAGATGACATGCTTGTTGTAGGGTCTAATATGTGATATAAATGTGCTCAAGAAGAAATTAGCCAATTCATTTATGATGAAGGATTTGGGGTGTCGCGAAAGAAAATCCTTGGTATGAGAATAACAAGAGATGAAAATCACAAATTGACATCACCGTGGTGAGCACGAAGTTGTTGGAGAGGTTTAGAATGCGTAATGAAAAACCAGTTAGCAGTACACCTTTGGCCGCCCATTTCAAATTAATTCATGAAATGTGTCCCAAGACACCTGAGGAGATAAAATACATGTCCGTGGTCCCCATTCATCAACAATCATGTACTTTGATGTATGCAATGGTTTGCATAAGACCTTCCGTGATATTGCACATGCAAGGAGAGTTGTGATGGTGTATATGAACAATCCGTAAAGAACATTGGGAGGCAAGAAAGCAGATTCTAAGGTATTTGAGAGGTAATTCTACTCATGCATTATGTTTTGAGGTTCAAACACTTTTCATAGGGATATGTTGATTCATACATGGCAAGTGATAAAGACAGCAAGAGGAGCACCACTGTGGTATGTTTTTACTATAGTTTGAACACCAATAAGTTGGATTTCGAAATTGCAAAAGGTCGAAGGTAACTTTCAACAACAGGCGAGTATGTTGTCGCTAGCCAGAGCTAGTAAAGAGATGATTCGTTACAAAGGTTTATGGAGAAAATGAGAAAGAAGAAAGAGAATAGAAAATTGTACGGTGACAGTGAGAGTGAAATTCATCTTGCAAAGAACTCAAACTTCCATTCAAATACTAAGCATATACAGCTGAGGTACCACTTCATATGATCCAATCTTGAAGATGGACATTTGAATTTGGAAAAGATACACACTCGCCAAAAATCCCACAGACATGTTAACAAAAGGAGTAACCAAAGAGAAAATTGAGTTCCCTCGCCGGGCTTGGTCTTCAAGCACGAAGATGAAGATGAGAAATTTTCCGTGCACAATAAGGTTCAGAGTCCAACATATACAACATTGATGGAGTTGTTGAGATCAATCTCCAAGTGGGAGATCGCTATTGTGGTGCCCGACATCTTCCGATTCGTGAGGTCTTTTACTTCTCAACCGTGGTTATACCCCAAGCATGCGTACTCTTCCACACCTAAGGATTGCAGGGGGGGTACCCTCAAGGGTCCTGGGATATCCTCCTATCAAGTAGTGGTTCGGCTTAAGCCTCCAAGGAAAAATTGCCTTGTAAATGTATATATTGTAATTTCATTGTAACTGACCGGGTAATCTGGACCGTTCATTATAAGGTCGTAGATCTAATGATAGAGATTATGTTAGGGTGTTTTTCCCTAGAAGACAACTCTCTTTTATGAGGGAAATGTATTGTAGCTATGCATGATGCCGAATATTGTATTATGAGATAGGAGACTGTGAGAGAAAGAAGAGGAAGTTACAGTGGGTTTTGCTGTAGGTTGTATCCCTTCATATGCTGGATAATAGCAAAGGAAGGACTTGGCAATTTCTTTGGTGGACGTATCCCACACTTTCTTCTGTGTTTTGTTTCCGCATTTGTTTTATTTTATTGCTCCACGGTCCTATTTTTCTAACAATTACCACATGAAATCTCATATGTTTTCTATCGACATTGCTGATTGTGACATTGTGTTGGGTGCATAATGGATAAGGACTCTAGGTCCCATTCTCATGGATTTTAAGGAATTTACCATGAAATTCAACTAGGAGGTACAACAATATAAGTTCCAAGGCATCACCTCCGGTTCCCTGGAGGTACTTAGTTCCCATCGCATGGAAAAAATCCTAAAAAATTTTCATTTTGGCATTATTGCACAACTCCATGACATTCAAGCCACTAAGACACCCTCTGTGCCGCAAGACCTTCAATCCATCCTCTCCAAACATCAAGTTATTTTTTCCACTCCCCAGGGACTTCCTGCTTCCCAATGGTGTTCATGATCATTCCATTCCCCTTGTCCCCGACAACCTCCCTCCCAATATTCATCCATATCATCATCCCTTTTCCCAAAAAAATGAAATTGAGAAAATTGTTCAATAATTGCTCACCGCATGTGTTATCCATCCTAGTACGAGACCCTACTCTTCTCCCGTGGTCATGTTCCTTAAGAAAGAAGGCTCCTGGAGCATGTGTCTTGACTTCCGAGCCCTCAAAAAACTCACCATCAAAGACAAATTTCCCATTCCTATCATTGATGACCTCTTGGATGAATTGAGTGGTGCCCAGTTCTTTACTAAACTTTATCTTCATTCTGGATACCACCAGATACGTATGAACTAGGAAGACACTCCTAAGACTACATTTCAAACTCATGAGGGCCACTATGAGTTTTTGGTCACGCCCTTTGGCTTGTGTAATGCTCCCTCCACTTTCCAAAGCCTCACGAATCATGTCTTCCATCATTTTCTCCGTCATTTTGTCTTAGTTTTCTTTGATGATATCCTCATCTATAGTAAAACCTAGACAATCCATATTTCTCATGCGGATCGAGTTCTACATCTACTTTATCAACACCAACTTTTCCTCAAACAATTTAAATGTGATTTTGGAGCCTTAGAAGTCGAGTACTTGGGTCATATTGTTGGCAAGGCAGGTGTCAGAGTGGATCCTAAAAATATTGAAGCTATGTAGGATTGGACTTGCCCAAAGAATCTCAAAATCTTGAGTGGATTTCTGGGTTTAACAGGATATTATCGCAAGTTTGTTAAGAATTATGGAAAAATTGTGGCACCTCTCACTGCTATCCTTAAAAATAATTCTTTCACTTGGACTCCTGCAACTGATCAGGCATTTCAAACCTTGAAGGTGACCATGTGCACCACTCCAGTCCTGGCCCTTCCTGATTTCACAAATACCTTTGTCCCAGAGTGTGATGATTTTGGGAGAGGAATTGGAGTAGTCATTATGCAAGATGGTAGGCCTTTGGCATTTACGAGAAAACAACTGTTAGAGAGACAATTGGGAAAATCAATCTATGCAAAGGAAATGTTGGCTATTCTGCATGCAATGGATCTTTGGTGCCCTTATTTATTGAGGAAACGCTTCCAAATTAAGACAGATCATCAAAGCCTCAAGTATTTTCTGGAAAAAGTCCCTTCCTCCCAGGTGCAACAAAAATGGGTGACTAAGCTCTTTGGGTATGATTATGAGATCATTTATAAGAAATGAAAAGACAATGTGGTTACTGATGCACTTTCAAGAAAATATGAAGATGAAGGGTCCCTTTTTTCCCTCTCCTTCATTGTACCAGATTGGCTCCAAGTTATTCGCCAACAATGGCTACAAGATTGAATTTTTTTGCATATGATCCAACAATTGCAGGCCAATTCTCCAGTTTCCCCAAGGTACTCTTGGAACAATGATGATCTTCACTACAAAGTTAGTTTGTATTTAAGTAAATAGTCACAACTTAAATCCAGGGTACTTTCTGAGCTTCATGCTACACCCACAACTAGGCACTCAAGGTTTACCAAAACCTATGACCGGGTCAAACGTTCTTTTTTCTGGGATGGTATGAAACAAGACGTTCACATTTTTGTGGCAGAATGTGATGTTTTCCAATGAAAAAAGGGTGAAACAATCAAAGCTCATGGCACACTACAACCGCTTCCGATTCCACCTGCTATTTGGAGGGATATCTCTATGAATTTGATTGTGGGATTACCTAAATCAGACAATAAATCAGTCATCATGGTGGTCGTTGACCGTCTTTCCAAGTATGCTCATTTATTTTCTCTTCAACACCCATTTACCGCCTCCACTGTGGATCAATTTTTTTATGGATCAGGTCTTCAAGCTTCATGGCATGCCTTATTCTATTGTTTCTGCTCGAGACCCCACTTTCACCAGCAATTTTTGGCAAGAACTGTTCAGGATACAAGGCACCCAATTGCATCTCAACACAGCTTATCATCCCTAGATGGATGGTCAAGCTAAAGTCGTCAACAAGTGTTTGGAAACATATTTGATGTGTTTTGCATCAGAAAGGAAAAATCAGTGGGCTCAATGTTTACCACTATATGAATGGTGGTACAACACTTCTTACCATACAACTACTCACATGACTCCTTTTGAAGCAGTATATGGACAAAATCCACCTTCAGTTATCTCATACCTGTTAGGTGCCTCGAAGGTCCAGGTAGTTGACCAAACACTTATAGTTCAAGAGTCTATTTTCTGTACCCTCAAAGAGAATTTGGTCATGGCTTAGTATCACATGAAGCAACATGCAGATCAAGGTTGCTCTAAACTTCAATTTGCCAGAGAAGACTAGGTATTTCTTGGACTACAACCTTATAAGAAAACTTCCCTCAAGGATGACCATTGTCAGAAACTGGCGCCCAAATTTTATGGTCCTTATACCGTCCTCAAGCATGTGGGATAGGTGGCCTATTAGTTAGATTTTCCTAGTCATTGTAAGCTCCATCTTGTTTTTCATGTCTCCTTCTTAAAGAAGGTGATTGGAAGTAAGTGCCAAAATCGAATGAGCCTTCCCAAGTTGGATGAAGAAGGCTCCATCTAGTTGCAACCACAAGTAGTTTTGGACCAGCGTGAGTGTCGTCTGCATCAACACACCATCATGGAATTGTTAGTCCAGTGGAAAGATACAACTCCAACATATGCCACTTGGAAACCAAATACCATTCTGCAAAAATTTCCTCATCTCAAGCCTTGAGGACAATGTTGCTTTTAAGGGGGAGGAAATGTTAGGGACCTAACCTACCTAACCCCTCACATAAGTAGAATAATATATTTCCATGTAATAAAGGCCAATATTAATAAGGCCTAGCAATAAGGAAGAATAAGTCAAATGTAATAAGACCTAATAGAAGCGTCCAATTCTAGAAGGATCTTCCTCTAGATTTCTCTTTTGGATAGACATATTTAGTATAAATAGGAGTAGAGGGTATGAGAATTTTTGTCTTGGATATTATTGTAATAGATCTCTGCTCTGCTAGAGGTTTCCCCCTCGAAGAGGAAAGTGAAAATTGATATCATTAATCAAAGTTCTCTTTCTAGTTTTATTTTGATATTGTTCTGGTTATATCATTGTTGTTCTGCCATTTCTAGCTAAAATATTTTTGTTCTGCATACTATTTTATATCCGAAATACTACAAAAATGGCCTTGCAAGTTGATTCCTCTAATTGTTTCCACCCTGAAAGTATTGAGATAGATGAAAAATTGTATGAAAATCCAATATAGATCATACCTCCCCATTTAGAGAAGATTTTTGTCCCAAAAATATTTATTGAATGATGTGAGTAATTTTTTTTTCTACCTTCTCTTTGAAGTACCATTTTTCTTTTCCCGAAAGTTGTCCTTTCAACCCAATATTCCAAAGGTCATGATGCCCTTGTCTTGTAGTTCTGTAATTTCTGCAAAACTGTGTCTTCTTTTAAATATTCTTGAGCATATGGTGCTAAGTCCTCTATGGTAGGTAGGACCTTCTCCTCCTCCTAATCCAACATGGAAGGATCATACAGTTTCAAATTCTCCACATTCACTACTGATTAAATGCACATGTATGGAGTAGATTTAGTTTGCGGGCATTATCTCCCACCTTCTTCAATACCTCGAAAAGAACATACCATAGAGCCTTCATCTTCTTACCAGGACCCCATAGTATTTATTTTTTCTTCTGTAACCAAAATATATCTCCCACTTTAAATGACTTATTGGTTATGTGTTTTTCATGTACGACATTATATTTTTCCCGTGACTTCTTTAGCGTATCATGTACTTGAAAATGGATCTGTCTAATCTTTTCAAAAAAATTCGCTACTCTCAACGTTGAAGGATCAGATCCTGTCACTGAGAGGGGGGAACTCTTTTCTATTACCTACAAAATTTTGTTTTACATGTTACATAGAAGAAATATATTCTTATTTTTCGATCAACACCAACTGATTAGGATGCACCCACACCCTTATTCACCAGCACCAACTGGTAGGAGGCTACAACCCCCTGTTTAGTCAACTACAACTGAAAATGAAGCACCAACTCCCTCTGCAGGCACCAACCTGCCCTTGCACCACCCAACCACCCTTATTTTCTGAATCTGGGTAACTTTCTGTATCAAGTCTTTACTGCATCTTTCTATGGTTATCTGATTAATATATCTTCTAATTCAGATTGCAAAGACACCTTATTCTCAACACTCTTCCTCGTTTATATAATATTTCAAAATGGTGTGAGAATGATACACTGTGTCCCTTTGATTGGAACCATCACACCTTTTCGTTTAACTAAACCATAATCACTATTTTATGATTTTTACTGAGAAGTTTTTTCATAAATTGATCAAAGTTATGGATCAATTTCATCCTTTTTAACTTGATCCCGAATCTCTACAATTTATTTACAGAAATTGAGTTACACACAGACGATTTCTTCAAACCTTTACATGTGACCGATAACACAAGACCACGAGCTTATAATCTTTAATGACACTTTATCTTTTTCCCTTACATCTCTTATTCTATATGACGAATGGAGGTGACCAGGCGCTAGGCCAAACAAGCGCTTGTACGCTTATCTGAATCAACGGTCACGATTTAATCTCATGATGAGATGGATGAACGTTGAGACTTTGAGACTTCGCCTTTCAAATATTTCGAATAAGATTTCATTGAACAGATCGAACGATTCACTTCTATTTTGGGGAACCAGATCAATGGTCAGATTTGATCCTTACACTTAACCTTTCATTGTTTAATCTGATGACTAGGACTTAATCAAGCATTGATATGGATGGCCACCTTTTACTTTGCGACTTCATGCTTTGCATGTTTCAGTCTCTGTAAATCTTCATATGACCTTTGACTGTGATCAAGCGCCTATCCAAAGGGTGCTTCAGAGATGCGGGCTTCAAGTGTTTTCACTGTATGTTGCGACCAATCTTCCAATACCTGAATTGACAAATTCTAGGCAATGAGTGCTAGATCCTCTTCCTAGGCTTGTCTCACATGTGATCTCGGGCTATGACCATGGGCTCAACTGCTGCGTGCTTTACAACTTCGCATTTCACGAGGTTTGATATTTTCTCCTTGCAATTTCTCTGAATCACGAATCCACGAATTCATTTATCTGTTGCCACGCCCCCTCCTTCCAACCATTCTTCTGAGATTCCTTCTCTTCTGAGTCTTTGATCTTCATTTGCTCACCTTCCTGAGCTTTTATCTCTGCATTTCGTCCAAATGTTTGACATCAACCATTATATGCTAACATGATACTGTTGATATCAATGACAATTTGTCATACCAACTTATCATCACATCACTGATATCAACTGTTGACATCAATGAAACTATATCCAACAATCTCCCCCTTTGTCATTGATGGAAACACTCAAACTTCATTCAGAATCTCCCCCTGAGATGTTGCATCTCTCATGTGAAGATATTTTCCCCCTTTGACATCAATGGAAAATGGTTGCTCCCCATATGGTAAAGCTCTATTTTTCTGTATACTTTTGACCATAATTTAAAAACGGATAACTGCTCCTACAATCATACTTTTCCTATCATACTGAATGAATCCTTCTGACTTTGATTGCTGTTTCCCCTTGATCTGGTGCCAATTGATGCTTATATATATATATATATATATTTGAGAGACTTAGGTTGGAAGAAGGATTACTCCCAACGTTTGCCTGAGATATTCAAATACATCTCTGCTTATGGTTTTAGTGAAAATATCTACCACTTGTTCTTGTGTTAGAACATATTCCAATTTAATGTTCTTATTTTCAGCCTGATATCTTAGATAGTGATATTTTATGGGAATGCGTTTTGATTTGGAGTGTTGAACATGGTTCTTGGAGAGACTTATCGCGCTTGTATTAACACTGTGGATAGTAGTATGTTCTTCAAATACTATTTTGAAGTCTTGTAAGGTTTGTTTCATCCACTCCACTTGTGTGCAACATTCTGCTACTGCAATATACTTAGCTTCAGTCCTAGACAATGAAATTGAGGATTGTTTCTTGCTTATCCAAGCTACCAATGATTCTCCCAAAAATAATGCTCCTCCACTTGTACTTTTCCTGTCATATACACTACCTTCCCAATCTGCATCTAAATAGGTTTTTAAAGAGAATGAATCCTTTTTAAGGTACCACAATCCAAGATCTATGGTTCCTTTCAAATACCTAAAGATTCTTTTTATAGCTTGAACATGGCTCTCCTTTGGTGCTGCTTGGAATCTAGCCACCATCCCAACTGATTGTTACATAGAGTAAACTCCCAATCATTGATTTGTAGTGTTTTGGTTCTACAACATTGGACTCATCTTCCTTGCTTAGTTTGCATCCAACTGTCATAGGTGTACTAACAGGTTTGCAATCCTCTAACTGGAATTTATTAAGCATATATTTAACATACTTAGACTGATGTATACAAACTCCTCTTCTGGATTTTATTATTTGTAGTCCTAGAAAGAAATTCAGTTCACCAAGCAAAGACATTTCAAATTCTTGCTGCATCCTCCTAGCAAAGTCCTTACTCATTTTTTCATCATCACTACCAAATATAATATCATCAACATATACTTCCACAATAATCATGTTATTACCAACAATTTTATAATAAAGATTGTTGTCTTTTGATCCTCTTTTGAGACCTTGTTTTTGTAAATAAGAATCTAGCCTTGCATACCATGCTCCGGGTGCTTGTTTTAGCCCATAAAGTGATTTATTTAATTTACAGACATAGTCTCCTTTGTTTAATTTGAATCCTCCTGGTTTCTCAATATAGACTTCTTCTTCTAAGTTTCCATTGAGAAATGTTGACTTGACATCCATTTGGTATACTTTAAATTTTTTGCAGCTGGAGAAAACTAGGAACATCCTAATTGCCTCTAATCTGGCCACAAGTGCAAAGGTTTCTTCATAGTATACTCCTTCAAACTCAGCATACCCTTTACATACCAATATGGATTTGTTCCTTATTACTTTCCCATTCTCATTCATTTTATTTTTATACACCCATTTAGTTCCAATGACATTTTTATTTTTTGGTCTTGGAACTAGTTCCCAAGTTTGATTTTTTTCAATTTGGTCCAATTCTTCATTCATAGCATTGACCTAGTTCTCATATTTACATCCCTCTTTGATTGAGATAGGATCAATTTGTGAAAAAACTGATATTTCTGTTTGATACAACAATTGTTTTCTTGTGTGCACTCCATCACTCTTGTTTCCAATAATCAATTCTTCAGAATGATTATTTTGAGTCATTCTTGAGGGTGTTTTTGTGTCTCTTCTCGTGGATTCTTCTCTTATATATTATTATTGAATATCATCTTTGTCTTCACTAGTATCCATATCATCCTCTTCCCTTTCTTCTTTATTCTCTTCTACTTCTTCTGCTTGTGTACCAACTGACTCAATCTTCACTGTCAAGTATAGTTTGTTGATTTTTGATCCTTATCATGTTTAGATCATCCACCTTGACATCTGCACTCTCAACAATCTTGTGTAGTCTAAGATTGTAGCATATGTATTCTTTATTTTTAGAAGCATATTCAAGAAAAATACCTTCATCAGATCTGGCATCAAATTTTCCAAGATTCTCATCAAGCCTTTTGATGTAGCACTTACTTCCAAAGACTCTGAAGTATTTTACTGATGGAGATTTTCCAAACCATAGTTCATAAGGAGTCTTATTACTATTAATCCTAAGCTGACCTATGTTGAATATGTATACCGCTGTGCTTACATCTTCCCTCCAATATCCATTAGACAATTTTGCATCATTGAGCATAGTCCTTGCAGCCTCCTGAACTGTTCTATTCCTTCTCTCAGCAATCCCATTTTGCTGAGGTGTTCTGGTAGAAAATAATTGTATTTTTATTCCATGGGTTTCATAGAAGAGATCAAACTCTTTTGAAGTGAATTCACCACCATTGTCTGATCTAAGGAATTTTATTTTTGTCTCATTTTCCTTTTAATACAAGGGTTTTAAAGGCTTTGAATTTGTTAAGTGCTTCTGATTTTTCTTTGAGAAAACATATCCAACCCATTCTAGTAAAATCATCAATGAACAATATAAAGTAGGAATCACCTTGCAAGCTCTTGGTCCTTGTACGTCCACAAAGGTCAGTGTGAACAAGCTCTAAAGGTTTTGAGGTTGAGTATTCTTTTGCTTTGAACCTTATTCTAGTTTGCTTTCCTAGTTGACAATGTCTACACATAGTATTTGATGGCTTTATGATCTTTGACAAGTTTCTTACTGCACCAAGATTGCTGACTTTCACTAGATTGTCAAAGTTAATATGTCCCAACCTCCTATGCCATAGCCAACTTTCATCTACTATATTCATATGAAATTCCTCATTCAATTTTTCATCTAGTATATACACATTTTCGGGAGTTCTAGGAGTAGTACCAACCAATTTTCCTATGTCTTCTCTCCTAATCTCACATTTCTGGGAATCAAAGATGCAAAAGTGCCCCTGATCACATGTTTGGATGACACTTAATAGGTTAGGTTTCAGTTTTTCAAAAAGTAGCACATTCTTGGCTTTGTCTTTTCCCAAACTCACAATGCATTTCCCAAGTATGTTACCTGAAGCATTGTCACAGAATTTAACTTTTCCTTTTTGTTTCTTTAAGTTCAAAAACTTGTCTTTGTTTCCTGTCATATGTTTTGAGCACCCACTGCCAACATACTAGATATATTCTTTATCTTGTGCTTTTAAGGCAACAAGACATTCCTTATTTGGTGTTTTTACTTTCCAAAGATTCTTTTGCTCTCTAATGAATCTTGGTTGTTTTGAGGCTTCCATGAATTTGCAATTACTAGCCTTATGTCCATAGTTATGGCATCTGAAGCATTCTAGGTCCACTTCTTGTAGAGGTGAAAAAGAGTTATAGTTTCTTCTTTTGACTTGACTTACTGCTTGGTTATATTTACGGTTATAGTTCTTAACCCTCAAAGTTTTCCTTCTATATGCTCTACAATTCATAGCTTTGTGTTCGAAATTAGAGCATGCAAAATAATAACCAAAAAAAATGCAAGGATACCTATTTTGATAGAACTTATTTGGTACTGTCTTATCTTCCTTCTTGATGGGTGGAAGTGGTCCTCTAGAGTTCTGATCGTTTCTTGTCTTCTCTTCATTTTTCTTCTTGAATGTATTGAGGAGAGTATTTGCATAAGATGTTGAGTTAACTTGGATTTCTTCTTGAGAATATCCTATTACTATTGATTAAGGTTGGTTGTCATTGATGTCAACCCTTGAATAAAGCCCTGCAACACAAAGGTTTGGGTAATGGACCCAAGATTGTTTTATGTAAAGATGACTCATTATTGTCTTGTCATGGTTGATAAGAAGTAAAGATGGATGAAC